>JASTWQ010000609.1:0-102200 GCA_035220615.1 Leptothorax acervorum
CAAGGCCATATAGCAAAGGATTGCAGAACAAAGTCACAATTTAATGAAAAGGAAGTCCGCTGTTTTAGATGCAACAAAAAAGGACATCTAGCGAGATCATGCAATGAAAAACCTAAGACTGAAAATGCGGCCATCTGCAAGAAAAACAACCATGAAGAGAAGGACTGCTACTTTCCGAAAAAAGAAGGAAAATAAGGAAGAGAAGACAGGAAAAGTGGCTTTCTTGGCAGCTGAAACACAGGAAAGAGATAGCTGGATAGTTGGATTCAGGTTGCACTTCGAACATGACCACCGAGAAGATCATATCAAGAATCTTAAAAGAACGAACTCTACAATAGGAGTAGCGAAAGCCAACGAAGTAATGATGGCAAAAGGTTCTGGATCTGTCGAATTTGAGAACTGTAGACTGAAAAACGTAATGTACGTGCCAGAACTGAGCACAAATCTCCTGTCATACCTGGTATCCAGGAAGCGGAGGAAAAGTGCTGTTTGAAAGGAAATGAAGTAATAATTAGCTACAAAAATGAGACGATCTTAAAAGGACAGAAGATGCAGAATGGCCTATTCCAAGTTAAGTTAAAACCGATGAGTAAAAACCAATCTTATCTGGCGGAAAGTTTCGAGCTGTAATGCAATAAAATGGCATCGAAAACTCGGACATATCAGCAACGAAGGACTGAAAAACACTTCAGCGTATAAGTGAGGAAATTAACCTGACGGAATCAGACCTTGAAAACTTAGAGAAAGTTTGCGAAACATGTCAAAAGGCGAAACAGACAAGAAAAAAATTCGAGGAGACTCAAGAATCAAGGCAGACAGGCCACTACAAATTGTCCACACGGATTTATGCGGCCCAATTGATCCACCAACGTGGGATGGCAATAAATACGTAATTACATTTTTGGACGACTATACACACTACACCATGGCGTTCCCGATTAAAACTAAGAGACGAAGTACCTGACAAAATAAAAGTCTATGTCGAAAGAGTGCAAGGCACGCTGGAACTTGCGTGTTTCCAAACTAAGATGTGATAACGGAAAGAGTATATCAATAACAAAGTGACTGCCTGGTGTGAAAGCAAGGGTATAGAACTAAATACAACCGTACCTTATACACCGCAGTTAAATGGCAAAGCGGAAAGGTTGAATCGAACCTTGATGAACAAAATTAGAGCCTTGCTCTTTGATTCAGGCCTGAAAAAGGAGATGTGGGGAGAATCACTGTATACAGCAGTATATCTGCTTAACCGATCCCCTACTGATGCTCTAAAAATCACGCCTTATGAAAAATGGGAAGGCAAAAGGCCGAATCTGAAGCATCTACAGCTGTTTGTGATGTGAAGCCTATGCCAAGGTATTAAAACCATTAAAAAAACTGGAAGAGAGAAGCAAGAGCCGTATCTTCGTGGGCTATGCGCCCGTAGGATACAGACTGTGGGACAAAGAAAAAAGAAGAATAGAAATAGCGAGAGACGTCAACTTCAAAGAAAAAACAGTAAGAGAACTCCAGACGGAGAGTAGAAGAACCATAGATCATTTGACAGAAGAAGATGAAGAAGAGAATATCGAAATAAAGACCGAAGAAGAAGATGAGGAAGTGCCAAATACAGAAGAGGAAGAATCGACGGATACAGAAGAAAAAGCTTTGAAACAGGAAGTGAACAAGAACAAGAAGAAGGAAACAAAAGCGATAAACCGACGGTAAGAAAGTCAACCCGATCGCGAAAAGAACCAGACAGACTTGGAGTCTATGGCGCATCTCACATATAAAGAAGCAATCACAATCCAGAGAAAGAGAATTGGAAACAGGCAATAGCTGAAGAAAAAGAGTCGCTGAGAGAAAATAATACTTGGGGATGTGATCGATGCTCGTGAGTTGAAGAACCAAAAACCTCTACACAGCAAATGGGTCTTTAAAGTTAAACAGGACGGACGATATAAAGCTAGGACTAGTGGTGAAAGGCCTGTGAGCAAAACACGGAGTGAACTACTTGGAAACATATAGTCCGGTGATAGGCCTCAACTGCATTAAGAAGCTTGTTCGCAGTGGCGACTGTAAAGACTATAAAATGGTGACGTTTGACATAAAGGCTGCTTTCCTGTACGGAGACCTGACTGACGAAGTATACATGTATCCTCCAGAAGGATACAACTGTATAGGCAAAATATTCAAATTGAGAAAAGCCCTGTACGGTCTCAAGCAAGCGCCTCTTCGGTGGAACATCAAGTTCACTGATTTCCTGAAGAAAAAGGGTTTTCAACCACTGGATAACGAACAATGCTTGTTTGTAAAAGGAACGGTAAAACAATATTAGGAATCTACGTCGACGACGGCATAATCATAAGCGACGACTCGGAAGAAATAGAACAATTGTTGGAAGATCTCAGACAAGAATTTAAGATTACAGTCATGAGAGAACCTACTACCTTCGTAGGATTTGAAATCCACGAAGAGCGAAAATGCTGTTAAACTGTCACAAAAAGAATACACTAAAAGAATACTTGTTCAGAATGGAATGGACAACGCTAAGCCAGTAAAGATACCTATGCAGCAAGGAGATCGGACAAAAACAGAGCCAAAAATTAAACAATACCCATACAGGGAAATAATAGGAAGCCTACTGTATGCCCTCGACGAAGACCAGACCAAACATCGCATACAGTGTTGGACTCTGCAGTAGATACGTAGAAGCCCCAACACAAGAACGTATCACAGACTTGAAACATATATTGAAATATCTAAACGGAAGCACAGAGCAAGGAATAATGTATAAGAACACAGGAGAAACCAAACTCTTAGAAGCATTCTGCGATGCGGACTTCGCGGGAGATGCCGAAACTAGGAAGAGTACAACAGGTTACGTAATAATGTATGCAGGTGGACCGATTAGTTGGTGCTCTAAGAAACAACCCGTGATTGCACTATCGAGCACTGAAGCCGAGTATATAGCAGCAGCGGAATGCTGTAAAGAATTACTGTACCTAAAATCTTTGCTTGAAGAGTTGCTAGGTGAAAACATATCGATAGAACTCAATGTAGATAATCAGAGCGCGATTGCGCTGATTAAGAACGGTGTTGTAAACAGACGATCAAAACACATAGACGTTAAATTTAGATTTATACACGAATTAGTCAGAGATGGAGTTGTGAAGATGAAATATTGCCCGACAAATAAACAATTGGCTGACATCTTCACAAAGCCATTAAATACAGTTAAATTTAAAAAGTTTAGTGAACAGCTGCTGGCGGACCAACGCAGAAATTAGGAGGAAATGTTGAAAATAGGACCTATTATATAGGTAATTAATTTCTGTGCTGGTTGGCTATACTGTTGCTGTCGCGCCGCGTCGTGTGTGATAGGACCTCCTCGCGAGAAGGAAAAGAATCCCTTCCCTTTTCCCGAGCGACCGTTGCGGTGTGTACATCGAGTTCTGAACGTGTGACAGAGTGATGTGTGTCCGAGCAATGCAGCTGCATGCGAGTGCGAGCGCCGAGACTTAAAGCTAAGTTGTTATTGAGATATATACATATAGACGTTTGTATTGCCTTGCAATAAATGTTATATACTAGGTTAAATGCACGTGTTCTGTACCGGGACTCACCCCACAATTCCCGTTAAATTTCTACAGAAATGGCTCGAAGCTTGCCACCGAGAAGAAGGAAATTTAAACGTAAACAGCGGTAAATTTCATTTAAAAAATACATTTGTTATAAATGTTTGAAATATTAAAAATAATCTATCAAGTTTGATTGTAATATGTATGGTCGTGGACAAAAAGGTTGTCCGACTTCTTTTTCTAATTTTTGGAACGCACTCTGTCATGTGAAAGTTGATGGTCCCTGCTCACGGACATAACCTAAAGTTTTGCAGTGACATATTATCGGAGCAGATAGACAATTTATACAAGGTGTCGGAATAGTTTAAAATACCAAAAGAAGTATATGCACGTGTATTTTGACGCAAGGAACAAAGCCAGTCATAAAGAGGGAAAGAGAAGAGGAATATGAGCAAAGAATGGTAACTAAAATGACCAGTGACCAATATTAGAAAAGAAATGTAAGAAATAATAATATACCCATATAATTATTTATATACCTATATAAATAACTTTAGACAAACAATTTTTATTAACAATTATCAATATGACAATGAAAAAATGCATAATTATGACAAAAAATATATAATTAAAATAAATAAATACAATAGCATATAATAAGTAATAACTATTGCAGTAATTGTTATGCACTTGAAGCAAAATAAATGACATTGTATGCAGAATTATTTTAAAGAATTCTATTATATTATACATATTAGGCACATCATATATAGTTTCAGGAGGAGAAGCGATGAGATTAAGCAAAAATGTTATGCAAGAAATTGTTGGTGCATTCCCTGGTATAGATGAGGCAATGAGCTATGCAGAAGTTATGAAGTAAATTTGCCATTTTTATATTTCTTATTTTTGCAAAACATTAATAGGATAATCTACCTTTCTAGTAAACTAAAATTGTAGATACATCTGAGATTTTCTATTCTCTATTTTCTTTTTTTTTTTTATTTTAATTCCTTTACATGCTGGTTCTAGGCTTGTAAAAGGAATGAACTTCTCTGTTGTGGTGTTTGATACTGCACCTACTAGGCACACATTGAGGCTACTATCGTTTCCGCAAGTGGTTGAAAAAGGATTGGGAAAACTAATGCGTTTAAAAATGAAGATTGGTCCCTTTATCACACAAGTTAGAATTAATCCATGCTATTTTGAGTATTTTTCCTAAAATTAATACATATTAGGTATATCAAGTGTCCTCCCCGAATTATTTAAATTGAAAAAAGATTGTTCTTTTATAGATAAGTTCGTTGTTGGGATTAACGGATTTCAATATAGATACATTCTCCAATAAGATGGAGGAAATGCTTGCTGTCATTCGACAAGTTAACGAACAAGTTCAGAAATCCCGATCAGACAACGTTTATATGTGTTTACATAGCAGAATTTATGTCGCTTTATGAGACAGAACGACTTTACAAGGCTGTGTCTTGCAAGGCATAAAATTCAAGATAAATATCTAGAGCAGGTAATTAACGTTGTATTTATGATTATGACTGAAGAGCTAAATAATTATTAGAACGTATTAAATTTTTTATTTATTACGTCAAAATGCAAATAAAAAGAAGTAAAAGATAAAATTCTTGAAAGATAAATTAAACATGGTTCTTTTCTTTTTAAGATAATGGACCTTTATGAGGAGTTTCACGTCACACAGTTTCCGTTGCTAGAAAGGGAAGTGCGTGGAGTTCAACAAGTCAGGGAATTTTCGGAAAATGTCGTTAAACCGTAGCATCTATGTAATAAATGTATAAACAATATAACTACACCTAATTCAAATTTTTATATACTTACAACATTGCGCTTTGGAAATTTGTATTAAAAAAGGATCTTTAATATACTTGATTAAGATATTTTTATTTCATGTGTTAATAAATTCAATGTACATTCGCATGCACTACATATTTGCAATATTTAATTCGTATAATACAAGTCAGCTTAAATATATAGTGTTAACATTGAGAATCTCGTCGACAGGACGCAACAGTTTAGAAATCCCGATCCCATAATATTATTATGAATATAATAATATAATTATATATCATTATATATAATTACATAATTATAGATTAACTATATTCTTATTATATATAATTTTATTATTCATTATTATAATAATAAAGGATAATAATAAAAAATAAAAAATAACTAAATAATAAATAATAATAATAAATAAATAATAATAATATAATAAATAATAATAATAATAATAATAAATAATATAAATTATTTATTATTAAGGGACCAATCTTCATTTTTAAAAACCGCATTAGTTTTTCTTAATCCTTTTCACCACTTGCGAAACGATAGTAGCCTCAATGTGTGCCTAGTAGGTGCAGTATCAAACCCACAAACAGAGAAGTTCATTCCTTTTACAAGCCTAGAACCAGCATGTAAAGGAAATTAAAAAAAAAAAAAAGGAATAGAGAATAGAAGATCTCAGATGTATCTACAATTTTAGTTTACTAGAAAGGTAGATTATCCTATTAATGTTTTACAAAATAAGAAATATAAAAATGGAAAATTTACTTCATAACTTCTGCATAGGTCATTGCCTCATCTATACCAGGGAATGCAACCAACAATTTCTTGCATAACATTTTTGCTTAATCTCATCGCTTCTCCTCCTGAAACTATATACGATGTGCCTAATATGTATAATATAATAGAATTCTTTAAAATAATTCTGCATACAATGTCATTTCTTTTGCTTCAAATGCATAACAATTACTGCAATAGTTATTACTTATTATATGCTATTGTATTTATTTATTTTAATTATATATTTTTTGTCATAATTATGCATTTTTTTATTGTCATATTGATAATTGTTAATAAAAATTGTTTGTCTAGTTATTTATATAGGTCATATAAATATTTATATGGGTATATTATTATTTCTTACATTTCTTTTCTAATATTGGTCACTGGTCATTTTACTTACCATTCTCTCTTCTCTCTTTTCCTCTTTATGACTGGCTTTGTTCCTTGCGTCAAAATACACGTGCTTATACTTCTTTTGGTATTTTAAACTATTCCGACACCTTGTATAGATTGTCTATCTGCTCCGATAATATGTCACTGCAAAACTTTAGGTTATGGCCGTGAGCAGGGACCATCAACTTTCACATGACAGAGTGCGTTCCAAAAATTAGAAAAAAAAGTCGGACAACCTTTTTGTCCACGACCATACATGTATAATTGTACAGTACATGTATAATTTTTGTGATTCTGAAAATTTGTGAAAATGTGTATAATTTTCAGCAACAATATGTGAGCGACATTTCTCTTCGGACTGCATGGAAAAGAAATGGACAAAGCCACGTACACCGAATACCGAAGCTCGATTAATGCTTCGACTGAAGACCGGTTCGATTCCAACGCAATTGCTCGATTTACCTAATCAAGGTGTAAATAGACGAGTTAAAAGGTGCAGTACATTGGAAGGTGATGAAACAGAGCCCATGACGAAAAACACCTGGTAAGTTTGAAAGTGATCCTATAACTGCATGTTTTTCAAAACACTGCTTGCATAAAATTACAAAAATTTAATTAATTGTTAATATATGTATATTAAGACCGTTAAGATATACAATCAATATAGAAAGGGAATAACCATGTACGGTCCAAGCTTGGATCTTATAGATAACTTAATATTACTTCTACATGTATTTAAAATACGCGTATTTTCCAACATATTAACCTGCGCGCCGATTATTTGTCGGACTTAAAACAGAGTTATTATTGGAACATTAGAAATCCCCTCTCCCTTTCCTAATTAAATTGATATCGATTTAATATTAAAATCACTGTAAAGAACTTATTGCGAAAAATATTACCTTAGCCAGGGTTCGAACCTGGAACCTCTCGCATTCCGTTCGGGCGTCGTACCAATTCGACCACCGGGGCATGTGGTGTAATATTTATCGCAATAACCGGATAACAATAATTTGAACGTCTTTCTCAGGCGACGTGAATAAACAATTAATATATATTAAGACCGTTAAAATATACAAAGAGAATAGCCATTTACGGTCCAAGCTTTTGGATCTTAGGTATAGCTTAATTAATTGTCTTAACAAGGAGAGGACCGGGGCCGCGAGGACCAAGTAACTGATTTAAATGAAACTTATTCCTATATAATAACCCTTCACTAGTAGTAAAACATAGAGACTCTTAACTTACTACGTTTTACTGTTAGTGAAAGGTTATTATAGGAATAAGTTTTATTCAAATCCGTTTCCCGTTTACAGTCGTACTGGAATCCCAACGTACGAAGAACTTGTAGCTTGTGCGAGAAATGAAACATTCATCGTCGATACTGTCAAGGAGCATGCCACATCTGCCGAAACTTTCACAGACATGGAATGTAGCACAGAAAACCTACCGTTGGAAGCTGAAACAGAAATTGAAAAGCTCAAACGGCACTTGAAGGAAACTGAAGAAAAAAACAAGCTACTGTTATTAGAAAATAAGCCGCTCAGAAAAGCATTGGAAATGAAATCCAACGATTGCGAAGCCATGAAGAAAAATGAACAAAGAGCTGGCCAGGATACAGCTGCTGGTATATTACAAAGTGTATTTACACCGGGCCAAGTAACGAAATTGATGGCGCCGAGCGCTAAAAGAATAAAGTGGTCAGCGGATAACATTTCTTCCGCTATTGCCCTTTGGTCATTGAGTGATAAAACGTACAGATATTTACGTGAAGTCAAGCAGTTACCGCTACCTTGCGAGTCCACTCTGCGGAACTGGGCAGCATTATTTGATACGAAACCAGGAGTCTTGAAAGATGTTTTGAAAATAATGCAATCAAAAGGAGAAAATTTATCTGCCGCAGACAAAATTACCGTTTTGACCTTCGATGAAGTCTACATTTCAAATAAATTGGATCTAGAACGCAGGGAACAGAAAATTTACGGACCACATAAATCCTGTCAATTTGTGATGGCCAGAGGTCTCTTTTCAAAGTGGAAACAGCCGATTTACTACCAATTCTCTCAGCCAATGACGAAGGACATTTTATTGAACATTATAAAAGCTCTCCACAAAATCAGACAGTTGTGGCAGTAACTAGTGATTTAGGACCTACGAATATAGCTTTATGGAATGAACTAAACATCGGTGTTGGAATGTCGAAGTCACAGCAAGACAAAGAATCTCAAAAAAAGAAATTTTTTTCGAACACCCGGGAGATAAATCTTTAAAGATTTTTGTCTTCGCAGATGCTCCTCATTTGATCAAGCTATTAAGAAATAACTTCATTGACCACGGCTTTCTTGTTGATGGAAAAATGTTGAATAAGCGAATTTTGGAAGAACTTGTCGCACTGAATTCCAAAGATTTAAAAATTGCTTTCAATTTAAGTGAAAAGCATCTCGACGCCAAAGGACATCAGCGGCAATCGGTGAAATTAGCGGCACAAGTTTTTTCTCGCCGAAACGGATTGTTCGTTAAGTACTGCGGAAGAAAGGGATTTTTCTCGCAAAACAGTTATTGGCAGGAACTGTCGGATGTTTTACTTTTGATTAATGACTGGTTCGATGTATTAAAACAGCCAATCAAAATTCGGATCTCACAGCGGCTCACGTGCTTACGGAGTGGAATTGGAACATCAGAATGAAATTTTGGAGAAAATGAGCCAGTTTATTTCCAACATGAGAGTTGGCAAGAAATCAACTCTCCTACCATTCCAGAAAGGCATTTTACTGACGAATGCTTCGTTAAAAGAATTGCTGCCATATATAAAAGAAAAATATTCTTCCGATTTATTCAAACCCGAATACATAATTACAAGGCGGTTATGTCAGGATGTGCTCGAAAACTTCTTCTCTTACTTAAGAGCAATGGGAGCAGCAAACGACCATCCGTCACCTGTGGAAGTACAGCACAGATTAAAATGGTACATTCTTGGCAAACATTCTGCACAGTGTATATCGGTACGAGAGAACACCGAAGGTGATTCGAGCGCAGTTCCTTTTATGGCAATGGAAGATATGCATTGCACTGATTCGTGCGAATTAGACTGGATCGAAGATTTCAATAATGATGATGATGATGATGTGGAGGCTGCTTTGCTTATTCACAATGAGAAACTACACACCTCCGAAGTAGAAGACATTAACAATCGTACACAAGACGAAAACAAGGAAAATGAAGGTGATTTGGATAATGAAGGTAATTTAAAGTTGATACTATTAAATGCATAGTCTAGGATTGCAAAGCATCCGGTTTTGACTCCCGGACTGTCAGGTTTTGAGGAGTCCGGTGTCCGGTTGAAGAGTCAAACCGGACGTCATGTCCGGTTTTCAAGTATACCCAATTAATAAAATAAAATTTTATTAATTGGGTATACTTAAACCGGAACACAAGTATTGTTCATGCTGCGTAAGTCTGCTAATCATTCTTCTTTTATATGTAATCTGTCAGCAGTTAGTTTAATCTGTGACTTCTATAGTATAAATATAGTAATATTGTAGTACATAGTAATATATATTGTAAGTAAATTCTTATTAAACTTATAATTTTTCGAAAAATGTGCATTTTATTGAAAAATGTCCCAGACAAAAATTATACCGACGGTACTGTAACTATCAAGCCTCGTAACTCGTTATCTGGGACATTTAAAAAAAAATGTATATAATGTATGTATTGTGACGTGGCAGCTCCGCTGCACGTTGCAGCGTCCCCGCCGCCGCCACGGGGCGCGGAATTGTGCTCGGGGGCGAGCCGGAAGAGCAGCGCGAAATCTCCAGGGGGCCTCGTCGTTAACTGATAGCGTATTAATTATCTTTTTTTTGTTTATTTTATTATATTCTGTAATCGCGGCACCTCGCCGGAGCCCACCGGCGAAAACATCATCGGCAGCGACCTTGCGGGCATCAGGGAAGAGGAGCAGTGCGAGGGGCGAAGGACGCTCCGGAATTCAGCAGTGCGGAGATGAAGGACCGTCGCGGGCCACGCACGGGGGGATCGCGGAGGGAGACTCGACCGCGTGATCCCGGCGTGAAGACGGGAGCAGTCCCGGCGCTCTGGATGCGGGAGGGCGGAACGACCCCACCGCGACAGCGTTACGTCATGAAGCGGCGTAATCGCTAAGACGGTTACGACTCCGACCTGGAAGTCACGGGGAAGGACGTCCCCGCGGCGGAGATGCCGTGAGGCGGACCGGGGCGTCCGCCCCGCTTTGATCGAGCGCCCCATCGACTAATTATCGCGAAATCACGAGGCACCCCGCAACGGATCACGCGAGATTACGTTACGCGAAGTGTCGCGGCGTACTTGCGGGATCGATCCCGATTGGCCCGCGCTATCGCGCCACAGACGTACGCACCCCCGGGGTGGGGCGCGTCGTCGATCCGCAATCGAGCGACCGACAGGACGATCTCTTTCGGTTCGCCCCCTCGCCGAGTTAAGTAGTGCGTGCTCTTGAATTGCGTACTTTCCAAGCGTGAGGAGCCCGGAAGACGTCCCGCGGAGGGTGTACGGAAGTCGAGGAAGCGGCGACGTCGAGGAGACCGAGGCAAATACCGGTGAGGTTGCCCGAGTCATTATTTGTGTCCAGCCACGGGAAAGCCGTCGGGTCGCGTTCGCGTTTCGTTGCCGACTCGCGTGTTTGGTGAATTTGGTGTCAGCTCGCCGTGCACGGCGTAGCATATTAGTGATTTCGCGGTAGCGATCGGCATCGAGCGCGGAGGGCCCCATTGGCGATCGCGCAAGCTTTGTGTGTGCGGGATTAGGGCATCGCGGATTCGCGTCGCGTAACGACCCCCTTGGAGATCGTGATCGCGGGCGTGTGCGGCGACCTTCGGCGGGGCCGAAGGGCGAGATATCGCGTTCGCGCGGACGGCATACGGGAGTGGCCGCGTATTAGATTCGTGTATGGCGTACGTTCTCGGGTTCGCGTTGAGTGTGGCGTAACTTCGTATCTGCTCGCGTACCGTGTGAAGTCCGGCGTTCTTACGACCGACTTCGAGTGCGCGTTGAGTGTGACGTGGACTCGTATCTGCTCGCGTTCCGTTAGAGTTCGACCCTTTTGGGCGTTTTCGATTGCATAGTGCCGTCCCGAGTCGTACCCGCGTTCGCGCTCGCGCCTCCGCCGCCGCGCCCCCGCGTGCGAGTCACGTCGCGCCCGCATACCGCGTGTTTTTGCATGTTTTTCGCTGCGTATTATTTCCGTGTCGCGTTCCGGGGTCTTGTTAGTTGCGCCGCTCGTGATCTATCATTCCCGATATTCTCAGGAGATATTATTTGCGACGCTACCCCATCGTATTAATTGCGATATCGTTTCGTGACATTATATTGCGTTATTCGTCGCGATACTTTCTCGCGTTATTAGTCGTTATTATCTTGCGTTATTAGTCGCGATATTATTTTGCGTTATTATCTTGCGTTATTAGTCGCGATATCATTGTGCGGTATTATTTGTAATATTATTTTGCGTTACTTATTGGTGTTATTAGTTTGTGTTATTATTTGCGATCTTTCTTCGCGTTATTGTTGGCGATTTTCGTCCGCGTTACTGTTTATATCGCCTATGGTATCTGGTGTTTCTCGCTGCCGCGTATTTGTTTCGCTCTATTATTCGCGTTCGATATTCTTGAGTGTTAGAGTCAAGTCCGAATAGTATCTCGCGTACTTCGGATTATTTCCAATATTATTGTGTTATTATTTGCGACCTTATTTAGTCTTATTATTAGCGATCTTAATGGCGATAATTATTAATTGCGATATTACGATATTGTGTTTGCGTTGTTTGCTGCCGCGCATTAGTCTTGCGTTATTATTCGCGTTTGATATTCTGTATTAGATTCACGTCCGGATGTTATTCATTGACATTTTCTGAGTCGGAATATTAATATTGCGTTACCCTGGTTTATTCGTTGCGTTATCTTGATTATTGTTCGCGTTATCCCGAATTCTTTCACGCGTTATTGTTAAGTTACGAAATATTTTGCTGGATTGCGTGTCCTATTGCGCCCGTAATTGCGTCGCGCGTGCGAAGAGCTCACGCCGAAACGGCGTAAAACCACTGACGACAGAACAGAACCAAGTAGACCGGAGCTGAATCTCCGAGTCTAATTGATAGTGATTTATTGCGATCCCAGTGTGAGTATCTGTTTCTGGGGCGAGTTGTAATCTCGCAAGAGTACGTTGTCGCGCCTCGTTTGGCGCACGCAGAAATTATACTTGATCATCGACGTTCGTGGCGTTATTATTTGTATTATTTACCGGATTACGTTTTGAGTGCGAGAGATATCGCGAATGTTATTTGGATCTCATGGCTTAGTTCTTTGTTTGTTCCGTAACGATTCAGAGATCGTTCCAATTTAATCACTCAGCAGTTTCATAACTCCCAATATATTTTCCGTCTGACTCTACGTTACTCGTTGTCGCGTGTTATTCACCGCGTACGCTCGCGCCTTGATATTACTTCGCGTTTTTCTTTAGTTTTGTAAACGAACTTGATTACAGTTCGATAGGCGGAGGCGATTGCCTCATTTAACTTTGTTCTTATTCCACGGATCAATTTAAATATTATTATTAAAAATTACTATTATTGAACCACTGTTTCCCCAATTTCATTACCAGATATTAGTAATAAACGATCATCTATTTTTATTATAGTCTGCATGTGGCGAATTATTTAGCCGTTATCCCGTCGTCCTCTTGCACTGCCTTGCCTTGCCCTGCCCCTCTACCGTTAGGTCGAGCTGGTCGGCCTTCGCACGAATAATTAAGTGGAGCTTTCGTGAGTCATTACTTGCGTTTTGGCGAATTTTGGCGAATTGAAGCATTCGCGTTGTCGTGATAAATTATTTGAGGATCGTTGTATTTAGTGGACGCGATTTGCCGCGTCTGGCGCCCAATATTTTATTTCGCGAGTCAAGAGATTTCGTGCGAGGGACCAATTTGAGAGGCCTGACACCTGACTCTCTACCGTCCCCTTTTGATCCGGCTTGCGCCCGCTTGCAAAAAGCCGTGACAAAATTTGGCGCCCAACGTGGGGCTGCCTAAATAAATTAAGAAGGCAGTAAAAGAGGCGTGTTAGAGCTTTTATACTTTGTGAGAGTGACGGCAGAAATTATTGAGATATAAATGAAATTTGTTTGTGTAACTAATTCTGTTATTTTTCGTAAGTGATATTTCAGGATTGATTTAAAATTTTCGTCGCGCTGTGTAATTCTTGGTCTGCTAAATTTCGGGGGAATAAGTTTGCGAATTCGGTGCGTATTCGGAACGTTGCCGAGCATTGGGATTTGGTGAAGGTTCGTGGACAATAGGATCGGAATTTTGTTTACGTTCGGACGGATCGTGGAGTCGGCGAGACTGTTTGTCTATTTCGCGTTACCTTCGAATTCCTTTCGCGTATATTGTCGGTGTAGTTATCGCGGTTAGAATATCGAGAAAATAAAGGGTCGGAAATCGCGGAATATTTCCAAATGGAATCGACCGAAATTAACGACGAGTGGATCCTACAGGCCACGCGTGAACAATTAATAACAGAGCTAAACCGACGCGATTTGCCCACTGACGGAACCGACGCCGCCCTCGCGCTGCGCTTATTGCGTTTGCTGTCGACCGCGCGTCGTAACAGTGACCACAAGGTGGTGTCGGGACACGTTAAGACGGCGGGCGTAGGGCACCTCGACATACCGTCGATCGACACCCGCCCGGATAGTCCGTCGGCAGCGATGGGTCCGCGTATGCGAGCAAGCACGTCAAGCACCCCTAGGGATAATGCGCGACGCGCCTCGCCGGAGGCGGCTCATAATTCCGCGTCGGCCGTGTATAACATAATGCGGAAATGGAACCTGAAGTTCTCGGGAACTCGTGGCGAGGACGCGGAGACCTTTTTGGTGCAAGTTGAGGAGGGGCGTGACTTAATGCCGGTCGAAGATGAGGACGTGTTGCGGTGTATACCGTTCTTCTTGTCGGGTGTCGCGTTACATTGGTTTCGCGGGAAGAAGGCGCGCTTAACGACGTGGGCCGCGTTTAAGACCGCGTGGAGGGCGCGATTTGGCGATCCCAATTTTCAGTTCGCACTTCGCGACGAGATAATGCGCCGCACGCAGGGGGAACGCGAGTCCGTTGTTGATTATCTGACCTGTCTAAACACGCTTTTTGAACGACTCACGCCGCCGTGGAGTGAGGAGGAAAAGATCGGGTACGCTCACCGCAACATGCTACCGCGGCTCCAGATAATGGTCCCGCGAGACGCGGTGGGGGACCTCGAGACCCTCGAAATGATGGCGGCGCGCGCGGAAGGTTGTTGTCGCGCGCCCCAAAAATATCAGGCTCCCCCTCCACCCGAACAATCGTTGTTTCCGGATCTGGCGTATCGCGCGCCGAAGGGGGCGAATAAACAATCGAGCGGCAGGGCGAAAGAGACTCTGGCCGCACTCGATGTCGCGGCAACCGGCACAACCGACAAGAGTTCCGCGGGGAAGAAGGGTAAGGCCCGCGCGCCTAAATCGAGCGCGACGGCCACCAAAACGAATGCCGCGTCGGAAACGTCGGTGAGCGCGATCGCTGCCGCAAGCGGGACGTCCGGTAAAGAGGCTAAATGTTGGAATTGCGATCAATCTGGGCACTTCGCGCGGGATTGTAAGGCCGCGCGGCGCATGCACTGTTATCGGTGCGGGAAAGCGGAGGTAACGGTCCGTACATGCCCGACGTGTACGGGAAACGAGTAGAGGAGTCGCGAGATAGGGGCAAGACGACTCCTACCCCCTCCGCCCCGGTAGATTCGTTAGCGTTGGGAGACCGTGAATTCGCGTACAGCTCGTTTGAGGCCAAGGGATCGGCAGCTTTGTTTTTCCTTCGCGTTAACATTGCGGGATATGATTTACGGGCCCTAGTGGATTCCGGATCTAGCCGTACCTTTGTAGGCCCGGACGTTATCGCGTTGATTAAAGGGAAGGGTTTCCAATTTCGTCCGACGGGAAAATGCGTAACGACGGCTACCAATCAAACCGCTAAAATCAGGGGGGAGGTCGCAGTTCCCGTTTCCGTGCAGAATAACGCCCGAACAATTAAAGTATATTCGCTACCGACATTAGCGTTGCCGTGTATTTTGGGTATAGACTTTTTGATGTCGTTTGGTTTCGTCATTGATTTCGCGGCAAAAACTTGGTATTTTGAAGACGATCCCTCGCGCCGACACTTTTTCGAAAAGGGATCGGCCAGCTCTCTCGCGACGATCCGTTTGGTTCCGCCAGGGGAGGAAGGCATTCCGGAATTAAATTCTCTCACTGACGTTACCGCGGGCAGGGATCTCGCGGACGCAGTTGTCGAGGAGAGTTTAGGCGATAAAGAGAATATCGCGTCGGGAGAAATTTCCGCGGATACGGTCGCCGAGGGGAACTCGCGAGAACCTGGGGTGGGGACGCGCGAGGCAGGCGCGTCATCGCTGGTTTGCAGCGGGTTGAGCGAATTAACGCCCGAACAAAGCAACCAACTTGCGAGTCTGTTGGCATCAGAAATTACGGGCGACCCGGAGAAACCCGGAGCTACCGCGTTGACCGAGCATCGGATAGACGTTGGCGGGCACCCCCCCATAAAGCAACGGTGTTATCCCGTGTCCCCAAAAATTCAGGAGGCGATCCACGCGGAAGTGGATAAAATGTTAGCTGCCGGAATTATCGAGCCTTCCCAGAGCGAATGGTCGACGCCTATTGTAATGATTAAAAAACCTAACGGGAAATATCGTTTTTGTCTCGATTTCCGAAAGCTTAATGATGTCTCGAAAAAGGACGCGTATCCCTTACCATATATGAGCGCGATCCTGGATAAATTGAGTAAGGCGCGTTACATCTCGACCATAGATCTGAGTCAGGCGTATTTTCAGATTCCGCTCGAGTCGAGGAGTCGCGAGTTAACAGCTTTCGCGGTACCCGGAAAGGGGTTATTCCATTTTACGCGAATGCCCTTCGGGCTAACGGGAGCTCCCGCGACGTTCCAGCGGTTACTAGATCGACTCATCGGGCCGGAGATGGAACCGCATGCTTTCGCGTACCTCGACGACATCGTCGTCGCCACCGAAACTTTCGAGGATCATCTCGCGTGGTTAAGAAGAGTGTTCGCTCGTATTCGCGAGGCGGGATTGACGATAAATCCGGAGAAAAGCGCGTTTTGTCGTTCACAGGTCAAATACTTAGGCTTTCTGGTACAAAAGGAAGGCGTGATGGTAGATCCGGATAAGACCGTGACGATTCGAACGTACCCCCCGCCGCGAAATTTGAAAGGGTTGCGCCGTTTTATCGGGATGGCTTCGTGGTATCGTCGGTTTATACCACAGTGCGCCACGTGCTTAGAACCGTTGACCCGCCTCTTGAAAAAGAATAACGCGTGGGAGTGGGGAGAAGAGCAACAACGAGCTTTCGAGACAATTAAAGCCTGCCTTACGTCGCCGCCAACGCTATCGTGTCCGGATTTCCAAAAACCTTTTGTCTTGCAGACTGATGCCAGTACGGTCGGGTTGGGCGCGGTGCTGACTCAGACTGTCGGAGAAATCGAGCACGTAATCGCGTACGCGAGCCGCGCGCTAACCGACGCGGAACGTAAGTACTCGACAACCGAACAAGAGTGTCTCGCAGTAGTATGGGCGATTAAAAAATTCCGACCTTATCTGGAGGGTTACCGCTTCACGGTTATTACAGATCACAGCAGCCTTCGGTGGCTACATAATTTAAAGAACCCGACAGGACGGTTGGCGCGATGGGCTCTCGAGTTACTCGAGTACGACTTTAGGATAGAGCATCGAAAAGGGGCTTTGCATCACGTGCCGGATGCACTCTCGCGAATATACGAGCAGGACGAGGAAGTGTGCGCCGCGACCGCTGTCGCGAACGATTGGTACCGCCAAAGGATTACCGAGATCAACAAGAATCCACGTAGATTCCCCGGTTGGCAAGTCGTTGAAGATAAATTATATTATCGCAAGCCGCGCGCGGTCGTAGCGCAGACGGTCGGGGACCTTAACGAGTGGAAGCTAGTCGTACCGCCGGAGTCTCGCGAAGATACTATCCGTGAAAATCACGATCCGCCGTCCGCCGGACATCTGGGTGTGGAAAAAACCTATCAGAGGATCGCAATACGGTATCATTGGCCGCGAATGCTTAAGGACATCGCGAACTATGTGAGGCGGTGTGACGTGTGCCAGCGAACGAAAGTAGAACAGGATCTTCCTATGGGGTTGATGGGACAGCGCGTTGTCGAGTCGCCGTGGATGGTAGTGGCCGCGGATATTATGGGTCCCTTACCCGCGAGTAAAACGGGACACGCGTATCTTTTAGTGATCCAGGATTTGTTCTCCAAATGGATCGAGTGTTGCCCACTTCGTAAGGCGACCGGCAAAAAGATTCGCGAAGCTATCGAGGATCTGGTTATCTTTCGCTGGGGCGCGCCACGCGTATTGTTGACAGATAACGGCACCGAGTTTCTCAATCGGGAGATACAGGCGTTGGCTGAGCAATACGGCTTCCACCACTCGACGGTGCCGCCATACCATCCGCAGGCGAACCCCGTCGAGCGGGTTAATCGTGTGTTAAAAACAATGATCACGGCTTTCTTAGAACAAGATCACCGCGAATGGGACCAACACATTCAGGAATTTCGTTTCGCGTACAATTCGGCACATCACACGTCGCTACAAGCAACGCCAGCGTTTTTAAATTTTGGGAGGGAACCACAACCGATAAATGTGTCTCGCGGGTCGGACGAGGCGATGGCCGAAATAGAGAGGGCCGACCCTGAGCCGTGGAAGGAGCGTATGGAGCGCGTCAAATACTTAAGGGAATGGGTGATCGAAAACTTAAAAGAGGCGCGCCAAAAGCAGACAAGATATTACAATCAGCGTCGACGAGATCGTCAATTCGTAATCGGCGATAAAGTATTAAAGAGGCAACATGTGTTGTCCTCTGCCGCGCAACATATCTCTGCCAAACTAGCCACTAAGTATCATGGTCCTTTTGTAATTAAGAAAGTTCTGTCGCCGGTGGTATATGAGCTCGCCGATAGGACGGGTAGCGCGGTCGGGAAAACCCATGTGAAAGACCTGAAACCTTATCATGTTCCTCTCCCTTCGTAGGCGCGGGATAAAGAACGAGGAGTAATCTAGTAATCGTTTGTGATCGTCATTGTGATCGTCGAATTATGGGGAGCCCTTCGCTGGAGATTTCGTACGTTTAAGGCTTTGGCTGTTAGGGGCAACCGACACCCGGTACGCTCGTTCTCGGCGTGGGGGTGTTGTGACGTGGCAGCTCCGCTGCACGTTGCAGCGTCCCCGCCGCCGCCACGGGGCGCGGAATTGTGCTCGGGGGCGAGCCGGAAGAGCAGCGCGAAATCTCCAGGGGGCCTCGTCGTTAACTGATAGCGTATTAATTATCTTTTTTTTGTTTATTTTATTATATTCTGTAATCGCGGCACCTCGCCGGAGCCCACCGGCGAAAACATCATCGGCAGCGACCTTGCGGGCATCAGGGAAGAGGAGCAGTGCGAGGGGCGAAGGACGCTCCGGAATTCAGCAGTGCGGAGATGAAGGACCGTCGCGGGCCACGCACGGGGGGATCGCGGAGGGAGACTCGACCGCGTGATTCCGGCGTGAAGACGGGAGCAGTCCCGGCGCTCTGGATGCGGGAGGGCGGAACGACCCCACCGCGACAGCGTTACGTCGTGAAGCGGCGTAATCGCTAAGACGGTTACGACTCCGACCTGGAAGTCACGGGGAAGGACGTCCCCGCGGCGGAGATGCCGTGAGGCGGACCGGGGCGTCCGCCCCGCTTTGATCGAGCGCCCCATCGACTAATTATCGCGAAATCACGAGGCACCCCGCAACGGATCACGCGAGATTACGTTACGCGAAGTGTCGCGGCGTACTTGCGGGATCGATCTCGATTGGCCCGCGCTATCGCGCCACAGACGTACGCACCCCCGGGGTGGGGCGCGTCGTCGATCCGCAATCGAGCGACCGACAGGACGATCTCTTTCGGTTCGCCCCCTCGCCGAGTTAAGTAGTGCGTGCTCTTGAATTGCGTACTTTCCAAGCGTGAGGAGCCCGGAAGACGTCCCGCGGAGGGTGTACGGAAGTCGAGGAAGCGGCGACGTCGAGGAGACCGAGGCAAATACCGGTGAGGTTGCCCGAGTCATTATTTGTGTCCAGCCACGGGAAAGCCGTCGGGTCGCGTTCGCGTTTCGTTGCCGACTCGCGTGTTTGGTGAATTTGGTGTCAGCTCGCCGTGCACGGCATAGCATATTAGTGATTTCGCGGTAGCGATCGGCATCGAGCGCGGAGGGCCCCCTTGGCGATCGCGCAAGCTTTGTGTGTGCGGGATTAGGGCATCGTGGATTCGCGTCGCGTAACGACCCCCTTGGAGATCGTGATCGCGGGCGTGTGCGGCGACCTTCGGCGGGGCCGAAGGGCGAGATATCGCGTTCGCGCGGACGGCATACGGGAGTGGCCGCGTATTAGATTCGTGTATGGCGTACGTTCTCGGGTTCGCGTTGAGTGTGGCGTAACTTCGTATCTGCTCGCGTACCGTGTGAAGTCCGGCGTTCTTACGACCGACTTCGAGTGCGCGTTGAGTGTGACGTGGACTCGTATCTGCTCGCGTTCCGTTAGAGTTCGACCCTTTTGGGCGTTTTCGATTGCGTAGTGCCGTCCCGAGTCGTACCCGCGTTCGCGTTCGCGCCTCCGCCGCCGCGCCCCCGCGTGCGAGTCACGTCGCGCCCGCATACCGCGTGTTTTTGCATGTTTTTCGCTGCGTATTATTTTCGTGTCGCGTCCGGGGTCTTGTTAGTTGCGCCGCTCGGGATCTATCATTCCCGATATCCTCAGGAGATATTATTCGCGACACTACCCCCTCGTATTACTTGCGATATCGTTTCGCGACATTATATTGCGTTATTCGTCGCGACACTTTCTCGCGTTATTAGTCGTTATTATCTTGCGTTATTAGTCGCGATATTATTTTGCGTTATTATCTTGCGTTATTAGTCGCGATATCATTGTGCGGTATTATTTGTAATATTATTTTGCGTTACTTATTGGTGTTATTAGTTTGTGTTATTATTTGCGATCTTTCTTCGCGTTATTGTTGGCGATTTTCGTCCGCGTTACTGTTTATATCGCCTATGGTATCTGGTGTTTCTCGCTGCCGCGTATTTGTTTCGCTCTATTATTCGCGTTCGATATTCTTGAGTGTTAGAGTCAAGTCCGAATAGTATCTCGCGTACTTCGGATTATTTCCAATATTATTGTGTTATTATTTGCGACCTTATTTAGTCTTATTATTAGCGATCTTAATGGCGATAATTATTAATTGCGATATTACGATATTGTGTTTGCGTTGTTTGCTGCCGCGCATTAGTCTTGCGTTATTATTCGCGTTTGATATTCTGTATTAGATTCACGTCCGGATGTTATTCATTGACATTTTCTGAGTCGGAATATTAATATTGCGTTACCCTGGTTTATTCGTTGCGTTATCTTGATTATTGTTCGCGTTATCCCGAATTCTTTCACGCGTTATTGTTAAGTTACGAAATATTTTGCTGGATTGCGTGTCCTATTGCGCCCGTAATTGCGTCGCGCGTGCGAAGAGCTCACGCCGAAACGGCGTAAAACCACTGACGACAGAACAGAACCAAGTAGACCGGAGCTGAATCTCCGAGTCTAATTGATAGTGATTTATTGCGATCCCAGTGTGAGTATCTGTTTCTGGGGCGAGTTGTAATCTCGCAAGAGTACGTTGTCGCGCCTCGTTTGGCGCACGCAGAAATTATACTTGATCATCGACGTTCGTGGCGTTATGATTTGTATTATTTACCGGATTACGTTTTGAGTGCGAGAGATATCGCGAATGTTATTTGGATCTCATGGCTTAGTTCTTTGTTTGTTCCGTAACGATTCAGAGATCGTTCCAATTTAATCACTCAGCAGTTTCATAACTCCCAATATATTTTCCGTCTGATTCTACGTTACTCGTTGTCGCGTGTTATTCACCGCGTACGCTCGCGCTTGATATTACTTCGCGTTTTTCTTTACTTTTTGTAAACGAACTTGATTACAGTTCGATAGGCGGAGGCGATTGCCTCATTTAACTTTGTTCTTATTCCACGGATCAATTTAAATATTATTATTAAAAATTACTATTATTGAACCACTGTTTCCCCAATTTCATTACCAGATATTAGTAATAAACGATCATCTATTTTTATTATAGTCTGCATGTGGCGAATTATTTAGCCGTTATCCCGTCGTCCTCTTGCACTGCCCTGCCTTGCCCTGCCCCTCTACCGTTAGGTCGAGCTGGTCGGCCTTCGCACGAATAATTAAGTGGAGCTTTCGTGAGTCATTACTTGCGTTTTGGCGAATTTTGGCGAATTGAAGCATTCGCGTTGTCGTGATAAATTATTTGAGGATCGTTGTATTTAGTGGACGCGATTTGCCGCGTCTGGCGCCCAATAGTTTATTTCGCGAGTCAAGAGATTTCGTGCGAGGGACCAATTTGAGAGGCCTGACACCTGACTCTCTACCGTCCCCTTTTGATCCGGCTTGCGCCCGCGTGCAAAAAGCCGTGACAGTATATAAATGTATGTAAATAAAACTTCAATACTTATTATACATGTTGCTTATCTCCTCCAATTTAAATATATGTCCTTCCTTTCCTTTCATCCAGCAATCCTGATCCGCGACTTCCGTGCAACGAGCAAAGAATTGCAGTTACTCGATTTATTCGAAAACGAAGTTGCTAAACAAACTGTAGAAGATGAAGCGCTTATATATATTACAGGCTACGTTGCTCATCGTTTTCGACATAGGTATCCACACTTAGGCCGAGTTTCACAAACATCGGTTAACTTTTGACCGTAGATTAACTCACTCTCCGTCTCTTTCTAAGGGAGGAGGTTAAAAAGAGACGGAGAGTGAATTAACCTAAGGTTAAAAGTTAACCGACATTTGTGGAACTGGGCCTTAGGAGTTCCAACGCATACGTTAACTCCGTCGGGTGACTGGCTGTCCTGTATTTCAAGAGAAAATTGTATTCAACCTTCAAAAGAGTGAAAATATAGGAAAAATTATGAATGCTGAATTCTTGGCATTCCATGGTAATGGACTCTCGAGGGAACCTCTTATTTTCGACAGAGTGACGGACCTCGTGTCGGAAAAAATAAATAATTTCGTGCCAAGGAATGTATTAGCATGCCTGGTTCGAACAAGAACATACATTCGATTAAGGCACATTAATTTAGAAATTAAAAAAAATAATACTGTTAAAAAAGTCGGGAAAAAAACCAAACATATATGCAATAAAGTTTATATTTAAATTATTTTATTCAGTTCTGTATTTTATTTAAAATCATTATCATGTTATTAAATGTGTATTTTAAATATAAAAGAATCACAAAAAACGTTATTTCATTTATTCCTGTATTTTATTTAAAGTTTTATTGTATTTCATTAAAATATATATTTACAATTTATCACATGATTTACTCATTTTTATTTCTTATAATCGAATTTCACTTTGAAGTGAGCGGCGCGCCTACAAAACAGGTCGCCTTCTGATTGGTTCAACCGTCAAAGCTGCCGCCATTATGCGCAATGCTTCACCTTGTTACTTACACCATGGGAAGGAAGGCGGCTGGCGGAAGGCGAAGGTCGTTGCGCGAGGCGACGTGTGTATACCCGTTCGATTCGTCTTCGACGCGATATAAATCGATGCATCGTCCCTGCCACTGTAGTCATCATCGTAATTAATTAATCATTGCGTTCGTAGCGGGAGTTTATCCATAGACATATATGTCTATGTGTTTATCGTGAAAATAACATCTACCAATTTCTTAAATCTATAAATAAATATATAAATTTAACTTAGAATGCGCAAACAGCCAGCGGACACTCGTAAATATTTTCGTAATTCTTTTATATTTCAAATATGGAGCATATTGACAAAGAATTAGTTAATAAAATCAAAATTTTTCAAGGAATACAAATTTTAAAGAATCGTGTCGAACTACAAAAATCTCCGTCTCAGCGTATTGCTGTAGATGAGTGTTTAGGAATATGTAGGACAGTTATTTTTTCAGAAGAAGAGATTTATACCTCTTAGAAACAATGGGTTTGTCAGTAGAAGATGTAAAAGTCTATTCAAGGGCCCGTATTAATGGTGAAATATTTACATCAAAGCTCTACAAAGCAATTAAAACAGTAAGCTATATAGTAAAATGCAAAACTTCGGAGAATTCTGTGCTCTATGGATCAATTAGATTTTTTATAATTCATCACGAAACTTTATTCTTTATAATTGAGCCATGCTTGGTGCATCACGCTAAAATTTTGTATCACAGAGAAAGCCGATCAAAAATTAGTCATATTATACCGATAAAAGACGAAGATTTACCTGCATTAATATTTCGGATAAAAGATATACACAACTTAAACAAAATGTTACAAATAAAAAATTATGTTTGTATTATTCCTACATCAATGAAGAAAAATGTCGTATAGGGGGACTAGAATTAATAGAAATCTCAAAATTTATTACTATTTTATCCCTAAGAATTCTGTGCTTATTAATTTATATTTAATTAACATTTTAAGTGTAATATAGAATTTATATTGCATATATAAACATACTACAAAACTTCTTTGTCATTTCTTTTATCTTTTATTATATGATTATTATAAGTGTATCAAATTTAAAAAATAAAAATGCGCATCGTTGTGAACCACTCTCTGTGTGTTTTCGTTTTTTCTTTATATTTCCTAATTGTTATCAACTATTGCTTTTCTGTATAGATGCAAGTCCGGTTTAGTAATTTTCAGAATTATAAATTTAATATAATTTTATCCTACGTTATTAGTTATTACGTATGAGAATGTTGCCAGCTACCAAATAAGTTACATCGTACATCACAACACAATGTATGCATTATATAAATATATATAATTAAATATATAAATATATA
Source organism: Leptothorax acervorum (assembly GCA_035220615.1). NCBI lineage: Eukaryota > Metazoa > Arthropoda > Insecta > Hymenoptera > Formicidae > Leptothorax > Leptothorax acervorum. Next base: position 24,585 of record JASTWQ010000609.1, read on the forward strand.
TGCAAACCAATTTTTTCGTTTGATTAAAATTATATTTGATCTTATATAGTTTTATATAATGATATATATGTATATATTTGTATATAATTATATATGAACAAATTTTCTGGCAATCATGATCATATATAACTATATATAATCTATATATAGTTATATATAATCTTGTATGATATTACATACTGTTATATATAACCGTATATGATATTATATTTTTATATATAATTATATGTGGACAAATTTTGTGGAATATATGGTAATCATGATTATATATAACTATATATAATCTTATATATCTATATATATAAAATAGAATGTCTGTATGTATGTATGTTCTTCATACACTTTTAAACTATTCGACCGATCTGGATCAACTTTGGCACAGTTACTCTTTACATCCTTGCGCAAAACATAGGCTACTACGGAACCTCGATACCGATCAGCGATTTTATTTCTTGCGTTTTTTGGGGAATTTCGAGAATTTATCTTACTCTTTACATCCTTGCGCAAAACATAGGCTACGACGGAACCTCGATACCGATCAGCGATTTTATCTCTTTTTGGGAATTTCGAGAATTTATCGATTACCGATTTTATCCTTCGGTTTTCCCGGGCGTTCTTTTGGGAATTTCGAGATTGCTTATTCTCATGTAACGTAATTCGTTGTCTTCCGCAAATGCCACATACTTACAATATCTTTTGTAATGCCTGTTGCAAAAGTTCGATTTGAGATTGAAATTAAATTCAAATAAGAAATAGTATTCAGTGAATACCGTAACGAATTGACGTTTTGTCTCGCGTGAATTTCGTTGCGTTTAAGTTTGTTACAAAGCTGAAACTTCAAGTCAAACGAACATAACGCGAGCAGGATTAAAATTGCAAATATAATTAGTTTTAAAATGTGATGTGTGTACATCGAGGTTCTGTGTACATCGCGAGCGAGTAATCTCGAAATTCCCGAAAAAACGCCCGGAAAAACCAAGAAATGAAGTCGCTGATCGATAAGTGAAATATCCGAAAAGCGGAAATAACTCAATATTCTGAAACTCGATTAGAAAAAGACCGGTGTTACGACATGTTCAATGAAAGAAAACATTTATGCAGTCCAATTTTAAATCGTCTTTAAATCAACCACTCGACACACTCCTTATGTTTGTCCACAATATGGATATTGAAACACAAATGAAGTCGTTTGAAGAAAAACGACGTCCGGGCGAAGCCCGGGTAACGAGCTAGTAGTTATATATAATCCTGTATGATGTTATATATTGTTATATATGACCGTATATATGAGATTATATATTGTTATATGTAACCGTATATAATTATATATATATATATTTAAATTATATCTATTTATATATGAACTATATATATTTATATGTATTTATATACGTTCATATATGATTATACATGGACTATTTTTTCCCGGGTAGATATTAAAAATTTTGTTCTTTTTAGAATATTATGGATGGTATCTACGCAGTGAATGCTGTAAGAAAAAATTATAAATTTTTCTTACGTATACGCCAAAAGTACGCAAATATTTACTTTATTGTTTAACGAACGCTTTCTATCTGTGCAGTGGTTGGGTTTTGTATTCCCCGAAGGGAGTATATACGTGGACAGCTTGAGAGAATGCTATGAAGCTCATGTAATATACAATTTTATGATGTATCTACTGGCCTATCTGAACGCCGACCACCAATTTGAGCATAGACTGGAGATCTCTCCTCAGGTGCATGTTTCCTCTATGCTGCCTTCCCGATTGGGAGATGGGCAGAGAATTTGTACATATGTGCAAGCATATATCAATTTTAATATCATTGTAAGAAACTGTGATCGATAGAGATCTCTATATCTAATATTGTGTGTTGCAACATTTAAGTGTATATATTCTCATACTTTTGTAGCATATGTGAATTCAATGGAGTCTATGGGAAAGGTGAATTTAAGGGGGATGAAGCTTTTCCGTATATGATCGTTCTGAACAATCTGTCGCAATTCGTCGTCATGTACTGTATGGTACTCTTTTACCGTGCCAACATAGAGGCCTTGAAGCCAATGAAGCCGATCGGGAAATTTTTATGCATCAAAGCTGTTGTGTTCTCATTATTGTAGGTATCGCTGTAATGTCCGGGTAACTCAGTAAAAATGTATAACGAGATGGAAAAATATACATTTTTGCTCTCTTGGTTTACAGTCAAGGAGTGTTAATAGCTCTCTTGGTGTATATTTTGACGTCATATCGAGTATTTTTAATACGGATAACTCAGATGACATTAGGAATATATCGTCCAAATTGCAGGATTTCCTAATTTGCATAGAGATGTTTTTAGCCGCGGTGGCGCATCACTATAGCTTCTCCTACAAACCGTTTGTCAATTTGGCGCAGGGTCAAGCATGGTGGGATGCATTTAGGTACGTAAAGCAATTGATAATGAATGTTGAATTGTAATCAAACTTAATGAAGCACTTTCAGACAAATTAAGGCATATATCTTTTAATTTAAAAAAAGTTTTCGTTGGCACTGCATGGCACCGAAGCTTATCCTTGTACCTTCTCCGTAAACTAATGTACATTTGATTTATCTTTACAGAGCAATGTGGGACGTTTCTGACGTGCATAACGACATAAAGGAACACTTGGGCGTCGTCGGCTCGTCCTTAAGCTGTAGAATACGCGGACGCGGTGCATAAGGTAAAAGTACCGATTACGTGGAACGGTACCGGTTGTAGAAAACTTTTAAAAGAAACTCTCATAAAATTTATATTTAAAAAGAAAAATAAATTTAAAAAATTGCGTTATTAAGTACAAGTCTTCAAGTGTATAACTATTTAGAACTAAGTACTGTTGCTATAAATATTTAATATAAATAAAAATCATTTAGAGATGTTCGTCTCCACACCCGTGAAAATTAACTCCTATTCAAGACAAAGCAACTGATTTGGAACAGCTCGCGATTTGGTATAAACTGTTAAATACACATAAATTAACAAATCTGTATTTAATAGTTTGAAGATTAAGAATCGTAAATTCTAATTTTCATAATTTTTTTATAAGTCCGATCTTTTTTTATTTATTAAATAGATGTTCCCTTTTAGGGACTTTTATTTTTTCAAATGCCGTATTATGAAGGGCTGAATGAGGGCGTTCCCAGTTTCGACCTTTGTATGCTCGCTGAATGATGTAGCTTTGTGGCATAAGTTTTTTATCGAAAAAATTGAAACAAACACGATTTTCATTGTGCATTATTATTCGAGTATACTTTTTTCGTCATTTCACAGCAAGTAAGTACATTGTAATGCAAAATTTTGTTACAAAGTAACACGTAAACGAAACATAACCTCAAAAATTGACAGCTAAGTACAAATAAATTCTATTCTTAACTATAGATATTTCGAAAATTGTGTTTTAAACAAGGACGGACATTGCTTAAAAAAAAATGGAAAAAAATTCAAAGAATAAAGTCAAGAAAGGCACAAAAAGTGGTAAGAAGAAAGAGAGAACAAAGTATTCATCCGATGCACTCCACCTTGCTGTGCAGGCAGTAGCTAAAGGAATCTTATCAGTGAGAAAAGCTGCAGATACATATGGAATTCCTCAAACAACCCTTTTTAGAAAATTCAAGAATCCAGAGAAACTAAATTGTAGAAGTGGACCACCGACAGTGTTGTCAGAAAAAGAAGAAGCAGAAATTGTCAACTGGATTCGATACAGATCTGAGAGGGGTTTTCCAATAACTAAAACAGATTTATTGGACAGTGTGCAAACCTACATAACATGTCTCAAAAAGAATACTCCTTTTACCGACAATAGGCCAGGACGACATTGGTATGAAGGCTTCCAAAAACGACATCCTGATTTGTCAACTAGAACAGCTCAACATCTAACGCTTGTACGAGCCTCAGTTACCGAACAAGATTTAAGAGGGTGGTTTCAAGAAATAGGAATCGGTGGTCCACTTCTACAATTTAGTTTATCTGGATTCTTGAATTTTGTAAAAAGGGTTGGAGGAACTCCATATGTATCTGCAGCTTTTATCACTGATATTCCTTCAGCCACTGCCTGCACAGCACAGTGAAGTGCATCGGATAAATACTTTTTTCTCTCTTTTCTTATCACTTTTTGTGCCTCTCTTGATTTTATTCTTTGAATTTTTTCCCTACTTGACAAGAATATTAACATATATATATTAACATATATAACATATCTAATATCACATATGTTTTTAATCGTAATCCTACATATCATAATGAACACAATCGTAACTAATAATGAATAGAAATGTTTTAAATAATCAATTGAATATTGGTTTCATCGCAATTAAACACTCTAGAAGCATGGATGTTGATCAGATCTTTATCTGCTTAACATCCATGCTTCTAGAGTGTTTAATTGCGATGAAATCGTAATCCTACATGTCATAATGAACACAATCGTAACTAATAATGAATAGAAATGTTATAAATAATCAATTGAATATTGGTTTCATCGCAATTAAACACTCTAGAAGCATGGATGTTGAGCAGATAAAGATCTGCTACACATCCATGCTTCTAGAGTGTTTAATTGCGATGAAAGTATGAAACAAATATTCAATTGACTATTTAAAACATTTCTATTCATTATTAGTTACGTTTCTGTTTATTATGATATGTAGGATTACGATTAAAAACATATGTGATATTAGATATGTTATATATGTTAATATATATATATTAATATTCTTAAATTTTTCACAAAACAGAAATAAATAAATAAAATCAAAAAATACAAACAACAGTGTAAATTATTTATTAAAATTATTTATTTCGTAACAGTAAAAGATACGCAAATGCTTGTTCCAGAATCGGGGCAAGATGTTCCAAACATTGGATCAAGTACGAAAATGCTGTGCCAAAATACGTACATATTAGCTGCTTCAGTTTTTATTGATATTTAGCTTATAAATGGTCGATTTGAGATTTCAAAAATTGTTTCGACTTTCGGAAGAGTTGGCAAACAGAATTCGATAAAAAAATTTTTACATTAATGTCTTTATTAATTTAAATTTAAATAGCATCTGAAAACCGTACTGAATTCGTGCCATAATCGGTACTTTTACCTTATCAGCAGGCTTGGGAAAGCGCGACGGAGCGTACGTCGCTTTTACCTGAGGTCGCCGTGGTGAACAAAGCCAGAAGCGCGCCTGCCTGCTCATTTTCGGGCTACAACACCGAGGCCGGACTGAACAATAATCCATCCGTCGGGGCGATCCGAGGAGGCGACTGCAAACTCGTTGGATAATAATGCCATCAATACGTAGCCAATGCGTTTGAATCCGTCTGCGTGGGAACGGTACCCGTTCGGATCTGTTGCGAGGCCGGCGTACTTTAGCGACAAACGAATATCGCTCCTTTTAATATAACATGCCTTATACATAACAGTTATAGTGTTGAGTGGAAAATTCCCAGCCAGAACGCTGATGTCGATTCGACATCTAATCGACGTCGAAGAAATCTAGATTACGTCTAATCTAAATGAATGTCTAGAAATATGGCAATTTAGACGTCTCTTGCTCTGAGTATTTTAGCAATCTATTTGTGATATATAAACCATCGGAAGAGTTTTCATAAAATTTCGAGATTTTACTTTGTGGACTGCTTGCTTCGGCCTAGACGTCTATTCGATGTTTAGTCGACGTCTAATGTATGCCTTTTAAAAACGTTACTCTGGTAGAAATAATTTTACAACAATTTACGTATTTCTACGAAAAATTACAATTTTATACAACAAATTACAAATTTCTACAAATTTGTGAAAATTTTAGAAATTCATGGTAAATTGTAGTAAGTTGTAAAAAGTAATATAAAATTTTTACAAGTTTTAACAACTTTTTACGAACATTTTTATGAGAACGTAGTAGATTGTAGAAGTTGTAGATTATTGTAAAAATCACAACTATTTACAACTATCTACAACATTCTACGAAGTTTTTATGAGAATGTAGTAAATTGTAGAAGTTGTAGATTCTTGTAAAAATCGTAACTATTTACAACTTTCTACAACGTTCTAAGAAAATTTCTTATGAAAATTGTAGTAATTTGTAGTTGTAAATTATTGTAAAAATTACAACTATTTACAACTTTCTACAACATTCTAAGAATATTTTTATGATTAAATATAAGATATAAACAAAGTATAGGAGAGACCGGGGCTGGATATTATAGGGGTAAAACGTTACAGTTATAAAAAGTAATTTATTAAACCGTCTGAAGAAACGCTAAATGACGAAATAAATCTGAGATATTTCAAATTTTGTCATATTATTTTTAATTATAAAATATGAAATATCTCGTAAAGTATTCACTTTTTGATGACTTTACCTTGATACTTTTATATGTAGAATAATGAAAGAAATCGAATAATGTAAAAAAACATTTTAAAAAATTTGATTGCATTTTGTGGGTACTTAATTTTAAAAAATTGCAAATGTAAAAATTAATATTGTTATTCAATTTCTTTGATTATTCTATGTATAAAAATATTAAGGTAGTTATCAAGAAGTGAATACTTTACGAGATATTTCATATTTTATATTAAAAATATTATGACAAAATTTGAAATATTTTAGAAAATTCTTAACAAAAGAGAACTTTATTATAGTGTTTTAAAACGTCTCGACAAGGGCTACAAGAATATGCTTTAAAAAATAGGGGCTTCTATATAAAAAATTTAAGGTGCTCTTGATCAAGAATATCTTAAACTTTTTAAATAAAACCCTATAGGGAGTTAAATAAAAAATAGTTTTATTGGATATTCTTATAGCCCTTGTCGAGACGTTTTCAAAACACTATAATGCAACTCTCTTTTGTTAAGAATTTCCTGAGATATTTTAAATTTTTAATATAAAATATGAAATATTTCGTAAAGTATTTACTTTTTGATGTCTTTACCTTAATACTTTTATACGTAAAATAATAAAAGCAGAATATAAGCAGGTCCAGGCGAAGCAAAATTATGACATCTACGAGGCATATCTTCGCTGGCAACATTGCTGTGACGTTATAAATATATAAAACTATATTTTCCAAAGTAAGATGTATGTTTTTCAAATATTATAAAACTTTTTCAAATGTAAAACAATATTATTTCTTCAAATCTGAAATTAAAATTATCCTATTTGAGCGCATGTAACCAACATCGATAACATGTCAATAAGACGTCGGTAAGACGTCGAAATCTTAAATCGATTAGACATCTAAATATGGACCGTTTTTAGGTCTATATAGATCTTAATTTAGATTAGACGTAGATGGTAGATAGATGTTAGCTCTAGACGTCTATTTGACGTCGGATCGACGTAACTATTCTGGCTGGGTTATAACGAACAGTTATATTACTGTTACTTTGTGTTTGCTTGCAGTGGCACTTTGTTATAGAAATATTCATTGACACAAGTTTGTGAAAGATATTACGTTGAAATGTTACAGATGCATGCTCTATAATTTATTTTTCTTTATGGTACAAATCATAAAATTTACTTTTCTTTATAGTACAAATTATTTAATAATATTTACTTTTCTTTATAGTGCAAATTATAGAACTTATTAACGTATGTTAATCAATGTATATTTCTTCCAGACTAATATGTGATAGATACGTGTCAAATTTATTTTGTATTAAGTCAGTGAAAATCTTTCAATTTATTATTATAAGATGCTCAGGTTCTTAGAAACGAATGTGAAATGAGTATGAATACATGCAATTTTTGTTCTAAAATAGGTCATTGCACTTACAGTAGAACTCGCTTATATTAATGTCTCCCACATATGTTTTCCCGCTATAACGTTTTGATTCCGTATCACCAAGCAATACCTATAAAATGAAATATATCCCGCATTTAACGTCGTCTCGCGTATAACGTGTTGCAGTTTTCGATCTAGAGCTTGTACATTATAAACGGGTTTCACTGTATTTAACAATTTAAAAGAAAAAGAAATAAAGAAATATGATTAAAGAAATGTGTAATATTATCCCCATGCCTCCCGTACAGGGAATATATTTCCCCGCGCTTTGCGTTATCCGAATGTTTGACGAAAGCTCGCCAAACGTTATATCGCGAACATTCTCTGAACATTCTTCGAACACTACTTAACGCAAACTCCTAACACTTAGATAACAGTTATTCAGGTAATGGTTGTAACATTCAGCGAACACTCGGAGAACATCAACATGCTGCCTGGGATATGATGCTATTGATGATGAATTGGTTACTTGCAACAAGAAGGCCTTTCTCAATTCCAACAGACATTTTAAATATTTTATTTATAATCATATACTAACTTCGATAAGTTATTCAGTTTCAGAAAAATACAAATATAAATTTTTACAAAACTACAAAAAGCTGTTTAAAAAAACTATGGCTAGAAAAGTATTACAGATATATTTCTAAACAAATTCTTGTAAGAAGTACGATCAGGTTGCGGAAAAAAACACCAAGAATTTGCTAATAATATGTTATTAATATTTCGCCAAACAACTATTCCAAGCAAAAGAATGACACCATCGTCCAAAAAAGTCAAATTATGAAAAAAGGAAAGATAAAATTGTTCGAAAATAACAAAAATTATAAATAAATATGAATATTTTGTTTTTATTAGGCATTAATTTCTTTTACTACCTAATTCGCCAGATAATTTTTAAAAAGTAAATTAATTTATATATTCCAAAATAATAAACAAAACTATTCATATAGTAGATAAGTCTAAGTCGAATGTGTTGGTCGGTAAATCTCATTTAGTTCTTGAAGTTGCATTTGAATTATATTATAAAAACGCGTGCGTGAAAAATCGATCGTCTGACCGTCGTACATAGCAACGGTATGATCTTCCCTTTTTTACGGCGGATTCCGGTGAGCTCACTACGCGGTCGTTAGAGTTAATCCGTAATTGAGATAAGTCCATTATATAGATATGTAAGTACTTTGTGTTTATATTTACTAACATTTATTGTATTGCTCAATACCGATTTAATAACAATAATGTATGAGTTATGAGATAATAACATTTACACGTAGAGTCACATCTGTTACGTTGTAATGTTGTTTGTAAGACTGATTATATATTGATTGCCCTATTAAACTGTTTAATGTAAACTGTTTAAATAGTACACTGCGTTTCTCGTTCTAAATTTCAACAGGTTATGGGCCCAGAAACGTATAGAAATAATATAGTCAATATATAGTAAAGTCTATAAAAATAAAATTAGATACTGGCCCAGAAATGCGCAGAAATAATAAAGTCGATACAGAGAAATTTAATAAAGATAAAATAAGATATTGAGCAATAACAATACGTAGAAAAGGGCACTAAAAGTAGAATAAAAAAATATACAAGGTTATAAAGGACGTATAGAAAAGTAGATTGCTTGAAAAACGTTTATGTTATTGAATTTGATATATAAAAAGATTAAAAATAAAAATATAAAAATTAAATTAATACCGCTATAGAAAACGTTTCTGTAATGTGAATAAAATAATTTTTAAAAAGATTAAAACGTGGAATATATACATATATATATGTATATATATAGATTAAATAATAAAAATAAAATTCAGATTACTTGCGTGATAAGTGGATTGTTAATATACATTTATAAAAAGAGAATTATTGTAAAAAATTAGGTTACGTAAACTGTAAGACTTAAATATTGTTAAAATGGCAAAAGTATTTAATGAAGATGTTACAAACATCGACAAGCTTGCAAATGTAGAGGATTATCCTTTATGGAAATTTCAAATAGAAATATTATTTCGTGCTGATAATCTTTTTGAAATAGTGACTTTGGATAAACCGGTAGCTGAACGTAATGAAAAATGGAAAAAGGAAGATGCTATTGCGCAGAAGACTATTATTACAATGATGGACAAGAGACCTCTTTTACATTTGATGAACTGCATGACTGCATTTGAAATGTGGACGAAGATAAAAATGATATTTGATAATGAGCAGCAGAAATGCAATTTATTACAAAGCTTTTGTGGACTTTCTTATGATAAAGGAACAGAAATGGCAACGTACATTAGTAAATTGAAGAATCTTGCATACAGACTTAAAGCCATGGATGTAGAGATAAGCGATACAATGATTGTGTCGAAGGTACTTGCTACGTTACCTGAAGAATATGCATACTTTGCTAGTGCATGGGATTCCACGGAAGTTGCTAATAAAACTTTAGAAAATTTAACAGCGAGGTTAATAGCAGAAGAAATGAGGGTAAACGTCAGGAATCAGGAAGAGAAAGGAGTAGCATTTAAAGCAGAAGGAAGAAAATGCTTTAAGTGTAACAAAACGGGACATATCGCTAAAGATTGTAAAGTGAAATCAAATAATGGAGGAAAACAGGTTAGATGTTTTCGTTGCAATAAAACAGGACATGTAGAAAAATTTTGCAGGATTAAACAGCAGACGAAGACTGGAGAAGGATGCAGTATTTGTAAGAAGAATAATCACACTGAAAAGGTATGTTATTTTAGGAAAAATAAAAACAAGAAGAATGAAAATGAAGATAAAGTAACTTTTCTGACGTCGAAGATAAGGAAGTATGAAAATTAAGATAAAACATCTCTATGGATTGTTGATTCAGGAGCAACATCTAATATGACGAATAAATGTGAGAATATAATAAACTATAAAAAGATAAATACTAAAATAGGAGTTGCTAAAATTAACGAATCTATGACAGCTAGAAGATCAGGATCTATGGAGTTCACTAATTGCAAGTTGAAGGAGGTTGTGCATATTCCAGAGCTGAGTAAAAATCTATTGTCGGTTCGATCAATTACCGATAGTGGAGGTGAAGTTCTTTTTACAAGAAATGAAGTTGAAATAAACTACGGAAAGAAGACGATTTTGAAAGGCTATAAAACAAAGAATGGACTTTATCAAGTTAAAATGAAAGAAGATCGAAATGTAAAGACTTATTTATCAGAAGAGATAAGCGATGCGGCTGAGATGTGGCATAGAAAACTTGGTCATATAGGACTGGATAATATGAAGTCTTTTGAAGATAAGCAAAGGAATGGACTTGTCGTTGACACAACTGAGTAAGCTGGAGAAAGTATGCAGAATTTGTATTGAAGCGAAGCAAACAAGTAAAGTTTAATGCTTCAAGAGCAAGAGCTAAGAGGCCACTTCAGATTGTACACACCGATCTATGTGGTCCAATTGCTTCAGACACTTGGGATGGACATAGATACTTTATCACCCTTTTGGATGATTATACACATTATACTATGGTGTATTTGCTCAAAACGAAAAATGAAGCAGCAGATAAAATAAAAGAGTATGTTAAGAAGGTTGAAACAAAATGGAACTCCAAAGTAGCAAAAATAAGATGTGACAACGGAAGAGAATTCATAAACAATGCATTTACATCATGGTGCAAGAATAGAAGAACGGAATTGGATACGACAGTGCCTTACACTCCACAGTTAAATGGCAGAGCTGAGCGTCTCAATAGAACTTTAATGGAAAAAGTGAGAGCTTTGCTGTTTGATGCTAATATAAAAAAGAAAATGTAGGGAGAGACTTTGTACACTGCAACATACATACTCAACAGATCACAAACGGATACGTTAGAAATGACGCCGTTTGAAATGTGGGAAGAAAGAAGACCGGATTTGAAGAATCTGCAAATTTTCGGAAGTAAATGCTATGCCAAAGTACTTGGACCCCTAAAGAAGTTAGATAGCAGAAGCAAATGTTATCAGTTTGTTGGCTATGCTCCATGTGGCTATAGTCTCTGGAATAAAGAAAAGAGATATATCATAATAGCCAGAGATGTTAAATTCAAGACATTAATGGAGTCGAAGAATCAAAGCACTAATAAAGAGTTAAAGACTGTGAAAATGTTGAGAGAAGAAAATGAAGATACAGAAAATGATGAAAACGATGAGGAAAATGAAATAGAAGAAAATGTATTTAAAGATGCTGAAAACATAGAAGAAATACAAAAGGATGAAGTAGAATTCATCGGAAAATGGAAGAGTAACAGAAGTAAGAAGATCTAATAGACTAATAGAAAAATTCAAGAATTTCGTGTACTTAACGTACAGAGAAGCAGTAACAGGAGGTGACAGAGATAAATGGATGGAGGCTATAAATGAAGAAAAGAAATCACTTAAAGAAAACGAAGTATAGGAAGTGGTAGATGAAAAACATATTAAAAGAGGAAAACCACTGCACAGTAAATGGGTGTTCAGAGTCAAACCAAATGGAAAATATAAAGCTAGATTGGTGGTTAAAGGCTGTGAGTAGAAAAAGAATATAGATTATCAAGAAACGTATAGTCCTGTAATAGGACAAAGTGCATTAAGAAGCGTCTTTGCCATAGCAACTGCCAAAAATCTCAAGATAGTGACTTTTGATGTTACGACGGCATTTCTCTATGGAGATTTGGAGGATGAAATCTTTATGTACCCACCAGAAGGGTATAATTATAAAAATAACCAGAAGGGTATAATTATAAAAATAAAATCTTGAAATTGAAGAAGGCACTCTACGGCTTTAAACAGGCGCCGTTGAGATGGAACATCAGATTTACGGATTTTCTAAAGAAGATGGGATTCAAGCCCTTAAATAGTGAACAATGTCTCTTTAAGAAAATGGATAGTGACTTGATACTAGAAATTTATGTGGATGATGGTCTATTCATTTGAAGCAATATTGAAGAAATAAATGAGTTCTTGAAAGATTTAGCTAAAGAGTTTAAAATTTAAATATCAAGAAACTCTAAGGTATATGTGGGACATGAAATTGTTACTACTGAAGATTACATGATGCTGATACAAAGAGATTATATCAAGAGGATATTGCAGCAGAGTGGTATGGACAATGCTAAGACCGTAAAAGTACCTTTACTGCCTGACAATAATAAAACACTACCTAAAAATATTTGTTATCCATACAGAGAAATGGTAGGGAGTCTACTCTATGCATCATCTAAAACAAGACCAGACATAGCATATGGAGTAAACTTTGTTAGCAGATCAGTTGAAGAGCCGACGCAGGAAAGGATAAATGATATAAAACACATTCTAAAATATTTAAATGGAAGTATAGATAAAGGATTAAGATATGAGAAAAATGGAAATGTTAAGATTCTCCAAGCATATTGTGATGCAGACTACGCTGGTGATGTAGAAACAAGACAAAGCACATCTGGATATATCATTCTCTTCGCTGGTCGACCAATTAGTTGGTGTTCAAAGAAACAGCCAATTATAGCGCAATCGACAACAGAAGCGGAATATGTTGCAGCAGCTGAATGTTGTAAAGAGCTGGTTTATCTAAAAACACTATTAGAGGAACTTCTTTGTGAAGAGATTAATATAGAATTAAATATTGATAATCAAAGTGCAATTACCTTAATTAAAAATGAAGTTGTAAATAAAAGAAGCAAGCATATTGATGTAAAATTTAGATTTATTCACGAGCTTGTAAAAGATGGAATAATTAGTTTAAAATATTGTCCGACTGCAGAACAAATAGCGGATATATTGACTAAACCATTATGTATGAATAAATTTGTAAAATTTAGAGACAAGATTGTTAAAGAACTAAATTAGATTTAAGGAAGAGTGTTGGTCGGTAAATCTCATTTAGTTCTTGAAGTTGCATTTGAATTATATTATAAAGACGCGTGCGTGAAAAATCGATCGTCTGACCGTCGTACATAGCAACGGTATGATCTTCCCTTTTCTACGGCGGATTCCGGTGAGCTCACTACGCGGTCGTTAGAGTTAATCCGAAATTGAGATAAGTCCATTATATAGATATGTAAGTACTTGTGTTTATATTTACTAACATTTATTGTGTTGCTCAATACCGATTTAATAACAATAATGTATGAGTTATGAGATAATAACGTTTACACGTAGAGTCACATCTGTTACGTTGTAATGTTGTTTGTAAGACTGATTATATTGATTGCCCTATTAAACTGTTTAATGTAAACTGTTTAAATAGTACACTGTGTTTCTCGTTCTAAATTTCAACAGAATGTATAAACGGACACATGTGGATATCTCTTCTTCCATTCATTAACTAAAGAATCGCTAATATTACAGCCTATCAGATGAAACTCTTGCAGTTTTGGACATTGTTCGAAAATAACCAAATATTTATCAGGTGTACCACGTTTTATAAAACGAAAATGTAACTGTTTCAAGTTTTTGCACTGCGTTAGTAATTCCAAAATGCGATCAGTAAGGATAATAGTGCACAAATAAACTAGTTCCAGGCGTAGAGAAGAAGAAAGTAATTTGCTCAAGCTATCTTCAGCAATTGAGTCTGATCTGCAACAGAAATCACATAATTATTATAGTACTTTAATCGCTAAGAGGAAATCAATGTAGCATTTTCTAAATGATCGAGATACAAAAGAAGCAAACACACAAATTTCGATAAAAAAATGCGGTAACGTATATTATAGAAAAGAGATTAAAAGGTATATAATGAGATGGTAAAATAAAGCCGATGATGTTATGCTGATTGATTATATTTCCCCTAAATGTGTTCCGAAAATGATGATAGGCGGATTATCGCGGAGGAAAACGATCGACAAGTATCTCGCTACCGCTCGTCGCAACTTTCGTTCATCTTAATTGTCGGCACTATTTCCTACACCGGTACCTACCTATATACGGTACTTTAAAAGAAAATTAAAAGGATACTTACATGGGAATGTTCACTTTTCGTTAATATCCTCCGATTTATCTACCCATGAATCCTGTATACATATTACTTTGAAGTCTGGACACGAATTCCTCAACTCTAATGCAACTGTGTATAAGTTTATATTGTGACCACCACAACTATTATACAGAGTTACATTTAACTCACGAAACCGTTGATTTTTTTGCAATATTTTGCAAAGACGTTGAGTTGTTATATGTGTATGACAAAGGTCTAAATGTTCCAAACCATTTAGTTTCTCAAGATACGACAATCCTTCGTCGTCTATAAACACACAACAACTTAGATCCAATTCTAAAAAATATATATATATTAGTCATATGCAATTTACATAATCTAGATGGCTGGGGTAATATTTTTCGCAAAAAGTTTTTACAGTGATTTTAATATTAAATCGATATCGATTTAATTAGGGAAGGGAGAGGGAATTTTTCCATCTTAATTTAAGTTGCTTAAATTTAAGCGTTTTGATAGAGGGACCGGAATCTTGGTCTAAAGAGTCCTGACGATTGTGACCGTCAGGAGTGATTGCCAGTTTCGTCGATTAAGAAAATTTAATTTGGTTATTTATACACTGGCGAAGTAAATGTATCTCATTGTTGAATATACACCGTCGACGTAAAATGTCGGTGTTCCATCTTAGGATTGTTTAGATGTACTATTGCGATAAATATTACCACATGCCCCGGTAGTCGAATTGGTTAAGACACCCGAACGGAATGCGGGAGATTCCAGGTTCGAACCCTGGCTGGGGTAATATTTTTCGCAATAAGTTTTTACAGTGATTTTAATATTAAATCGATATCGATTCAATTAGGGAAGGGAGAGGGAATTTTTCCATCTTAATTTAAGTTGCTTAAATTTAAGCGTTTTGATAGAGGGACCGGAATCTTGGTCTAAAGAGTCCTGACGATTGTGACCGTCAGGAGTGATTGCCAGTTTTGTCGATTAAGAAAATTTAATTTGGTTATTTATACACTGGCGCAGTAAATGTATCTCATCGTTGAATATACACCGTCGACGTAAAATTTCGGTGTTCCATCTTAGGATTGTTTAGATGTACTATTGCGATAAATATTACCACATGCCCCGGTAGTCGAATTGGTTAAGACACCCGAACGGAATGCGGGAGATTCCAGGTTCGAACCCTGGCTGGGGTAATATTTTTCGCAATAAGTTTTTACAGTGATTTTAATATTAAATCGATATCGATTCAATTAGGGAAGGGAAGGGAATTTTTCCATCTTAATTTAAGTTGCTTAAATTTAAGCGTTTTGATAGAGGGACCGGAATCTTGGTCTAAAGAGTCCTGACGATTGTGACCGTCAGGAGTGATTGCCAGTTTTGTCGATTAAGAAAATTTAATTTGGTTATTTATACACTGGCGCAGTAAATGTATCTCATCGTTGAATATACACCGTCGACGTAAAATTTCGGTGTTCCATCTTAGGATTGTTTAGATGTACTATTGCGATAAATATTACCACATGCCCCGGTAGTCGAATTGGTTAAGACACCCGAACGGAATGCGGGAGATTCCAGGTTCGAACCCTGGCTGGGGTAATATTTTTCGCAATAAGTTTTTACAGTGATTTTAATATTAAATCGATATCGATTCAATTAGGGAAGGGAGAGGGAATTTTTTCATCTTAATTTAAGTTGCTTAAATTTAAGCGTTTTGATAGAGGGACCGGAATCTTGGTCTAAAGAGTCCTGACGATTGTGACCGTCAGGAGTGATTGCCAGTTTCGTCGATTAAAAAAATTTAATTTGGTTATTTATACACTGGCGAAGTAAATGTATCTCATCGTTAAAATTAATAAATAAATTTAATTTAGCTATGACCACACGGAATCCCCAATTTACAATTCTTTACTTAAGATTGACTATAAAAAATGGATTATTAATACAAGTAATAAACTAATTCCGGATAGAGTATTAAAGTTTCTTAGTGTTGGTGACAGGTTCGCTCTACCTATTGATCCGAATGACAAAAGAGACCGTGTGAATTCTGTTGTAGACGTAATTAAAGAATTTGAATTTAACATTTACCAAATTTCTGAAGATATTGTTGAGGAAGTACGTAGCCGTATTTCTAACTCACTGTTTAAATTTTTACGAAAAAATAAGCACATTAATTACGTTGATAAGCTCATATTACAGGAATTTAATTTGTGTGAGATTTCTTCGGGATAATGATGATGTTTTTGTTACCAAGGCTGATAAGGGCCAGGTTACTGTGATTATGGATAGAAACACATATGTCAATAAGATGACGGACTTACTCAATGATAGTTCTACTTATAAGAAACTTAAAAATGATCCCATAAGAAAAATAACTTGTAAAATTAATGATCTGGCCAAGTCTTGGTATAGCATGGACATCATCAGTAAACGTGTTTACAAGAAACTGAATTGTACTAAGGGAAACGCGTTGTTACGGACTTCCGAAGATTCACAAAAATGGCTTACCACTGCGGATTATTGTTTCCACTTTGGGGAGTCCATTATATAATATAGCTAATCTTTTACATAAAATATTAGAAAAATCTGTTCCTAAACCTGAGTCTTATATTAAAGATGGTTGGTCCTTCGTGGAGTTAATTAAAAACGAGAGAATTGGGGAGAACGATGTTTTGATCTCTATTGGATGTCACTTCTCTTTTCACAAATATACCTAACGATCTTGTTCTTAGGGCTACAGAAAAGAGGTGGAATTACATCTCCACAAAAACTAGTCTCAGCCTTCCTCAATTCTTACAAGCTGTGGATTTAATTCTCAGTTCCACTAGTTTTACGTTTAATGGTCAGATTTACGAGCAAATCTTCGGTAGTCCGATGGTTTCTCCTCTTTCTCCCATTTTGGCTGACATCGTTATGGAGGACTTGGAGACACATTGTTTGCGTTTGTTTAGTTTTCCTATATTCTTTTTTAAAAGATATGTAGATGACATTTTCGCGATAGTTCCTAGGTCGGGGATTGATGAGCTGTTGGATGTCTTTAATAGTTATCACACTAGATTAAAATTTACATACGAAATGGAAACTAATCGTTCTCTAAGTTTTCTTGACACCACAGTTATTCGAGAGGGAAATGTATTACTCACCAACTGGTATCGAAAACCCACTTTCTCTGGGCGATATATAAATTATTTTTCGAACCACCCTCTTAAATACAAAACTAATATTATACGTAATCTTGTGGACTGGGCTACCCTTTTGTCGGACGCACGTTTTCACAAATCTAATATTATTGATATAAAAAAGATTCTTTCGAATAATTGCTATCCAACAAAAGTCATTAATAAGTATATTAATGTCCGGCTTAATGAACTTCAGAATCGTAACGATAATAGGTAATGACTCTAGCTGCGACAATGCAACCCAAGATCCTCTAAAATTTATTATTGTACCTTATGTTAAAGGTCTAGTGGTAATGTTGGCCGTACGTTGCGTGACGTTGAATTTAGAGTACTTCTCACTATTCCGAAGAAATTAGATTGCGTTATTAGAAAAGGAAAAGATAGGCTACAAGATCTCAAACAAACTGAGTTGGTTTATAAGATTGATTGTGCAAATTGTAACGCTATATATATTGGACAAACAAAAAGACACTTAGAGACACGCATTAAGGAACATTTTTGTGATATCAGAAAAAATGTTGACAATTATTCTGTCGTTAGTAAACACCGTCTCACTTATAATCATGACTTTAATTGGCATCAACCCGAGATTTTATATAAAGAGAAAAAATATAAAAAAAGAGAAATCTCAGAAATGTTTTTTATTAAAAAATACGATTGCACAATCAATCTTCAAAAAGACACCGAAAACCTACCTGGGATTTACAACCGCGTTATTAGTGCTACTTAATCTGCACTTTTTGTTTTTGTTCTGTTCGTTTTTATTTTTGGAACACATTTTATTTCATTGTGACTTTGACCGTTGTACTGTACGGAAGTGTTCGCTGATATGGCTTGCGACGTTTCTTTGTTCACGCTACACTGCGTTTTTATTTTATCTGGACACATAAAATTTCTTTGCGTTTGCATAATGTAGTTAGGGCACAATGTCAGCGACGTAATGAATGTCTTTTATGCGGATCGATTGCCAAATTGCTTTCCTCACTTGAGAAGGATCGAAATTACGGTCGAAACGTTGTGAGATTATAATATAATATATTAATTTGGTCAGTTGGGTCGAATGAAAACGACTGTTGTTTTGAATATGATTACATTTGTCATCGAAGCACTTCTCGAATATGAGTTTTGATCAAATAGAGTATCGAGAAACCTTCCAAAATCGAGAATATGTATAATTCTAGATATTGTTACATCTCTTTCTTTTTTACAAGAATGATTTCCAATGCAAATCTCAAAATATCGTATAATATGGACTCTGCATCATTATCAGATATATCGCTTCACAGCTCGAAAAAGTGGTTTTTTCGAAAAATTTTTTATGTGGTTGGTCTACCTAATGATACATCTAATTGTATACGGAATTTGAAGAAAATCGGTCGGGACCTATTTTACGTGGAAATGGTGCGGGGACTTTTCCACAATAATCACATATGGGCAGATAAAAATCCTCAAGCATTTATTTAAACAAAACACCAACACCGATTTTCGTTAAATGTTTGGATGGGCATTATGGGAGATCACCTCATTGGCCCGGCAATACTTCCAAATCGGCTTTCAGGCGCTGCTTATCTCAATTTCTTGGAATACATTACCTGAATTCTTAGAACACATGCCTTTGGCTGAAAGATTATCGATGTAGTACATGCATGATGTGGCTCCAGCTCATTTTGCGCGTAATGTGAGAAGGCACTTAAACACGGTGTTCGGTCAAAGGTGGATTGGACGTAGTGGACCAGTTGCATGACCCCTCGATCCCCTGATTTAAATCCCTTGGACTTTTTTTATGGGAATGTTACGTCTAGTGGACCACGATTTCTTTCTTTCGTGGAGTTATTCCCACGGTAAAAACCATATGGAAACTATAAACGACGATCGTCCATTAGCGAGACACAAACCAGATATAGTCTTAAACGTCATTGCACATTAATGAATCCTTCCAGATAACTCGAAACAAATAAATTAAATAACTCTAATGGAATTTTGTCATCTCAAGACGACAGACATAGGCCACTATGAACCAAGACACCGCGGCGCACCGCGAGATTCTTAAGTGGACACTAGCTTAAATCTCGCGGTTCTTCTAAACAAACGGCACCTGTCACGTTAGGAATCCACACGTGTCCAAGACCCGCGTTTGTCAGAAACTAATAAACAAGTCACTGGAAGGAATATTAAGCTGCTCTCCACCTCGGGGTTTCGCCTTAGCAGGTTTGGAAGAAGATGTCTAGGATAGCAGTAGCGAGAGCACTCAATCGTGGCTGAGAGCTCTCGACCACGGTTACTGCTTTCGGGTAGAATCAGGACCTAATTGCCTAGAGCTGTCTCCGGATCGCCTTTTATAACGCGAGGGAACAGTATTTTACTGTCCCCACGGTGGGGGTTGACAGTAGCGCACATGTGTGTCGAGAGCGCGTGGCTGTAGCTGTTAACGGCGCTCGGGCGCGCTCGGCGACGCTCGGACCCCGTCGGCCTCGCACATGGGGCCGGTCTCGGCTGCCAGCGCGATCGCGCTGTTCGGCGGCGCTCGGTGGCGGTCGGGCCCCGTCGGCCGCTGTATCTCGAGCCGTTTTGCGGCGAGATCGCTAATATACGGATTAAGAATGGGTGGTGGGCGCATCGCGCGCACGTCTCCGCCCGGCAGGTGTTCGGCCGGGCGGTGTCCGACGGGTGTCAACCGGAACCAGGGTTGGGAAATTTGGCGCTGCGAGCGGTTTCTTACGTTTCCTACGTATAAAAACGTATAATACGTATAAAACGTATTATACATGACAAAACTGTATAGGCCCTATTAAATAACCTAAAAAATCATAGTACTTAGTAGTATCACTAGTATCTGTTTGGCAACAGTGACGGCACGTTAAATACCTCCAAAAAAAAAAAAAAAAATTGAATACGGACGTATTAATAGTATTGTCATTTAAGTTATATTTAACAATATATCAAAAATAACGTAAGTAAAGAAAGTAAATTAAATGATATAGTATAGTCAATCCAAATAAATTGTTAGATATTTACAATTTCTTTTTATTTCTCTAGATTTAAAAATGAATGCAACCAATACGGAGCAAGCCAAACGCGGGGTTAAACGTTCTCATCCTAATATTCCTAATTCACATGAATTATTCAATTCAATTGATTTGGCTTTATCAAAATTTTTCTTTGGTTGCAACATATCTTTTAATGTGGTTGAATCCAATTTATTTAAGGACTTTATAAAACTCCTAAATCCGGATTACAAAATTCCATCAAGAAAAAAGCTTTCAAATCAATTATTAGACAAGGTTTACAATGAAATAACATCTAAAACCGAGAAAGACCATGAAACAGTGGGTGTACTTTTGATCGATGGTTGGAAGAATTCTGCTGCCAACACCAAGCTGGTTGTCTGTACAATACATACGGTCATGGACAAGAGTATGTATCTCAATTCATGGGACTTAACTGGCATAAAGGAAACAGGAAATGCATTAACAGACATTGTGGATGAAGCAACAGAGATCGCTAAAAACAAATTCAACATCCGTATTTATGCTGTCGTATCAGACAATGCTTCTGCAATGATACTGATGGGTAAATCAGTTAATTTATGGCATGTGACTTGTGCAAGCCATAGCGGCAATTTATTAGCAAAGTCTTTGGTCAACAAAAGATTTGCTGAATCTGTGAATCGATTATTGAGAGAATTCAAGCAGCCAGGTCCAGAAAAAGAAATCATTAAAGGTGGAGGACAAAAAATTGTTCTTGCGTGCGAAACGCGATGGTGCAGCTACAGGGATGCATTTCGTTGCTGTCTACACAATTTATCGATAATGCGTCAAATAATAAAAGATCAGAAAATTACTATTAGGACTGAGTGTTCGGAATTATTATTTAGCGAGGACTTTGAAACAATACTTCAAGACGATATATTGATTTTTGATCCTGTGTGTGAACTTATTAATAAATGCCAGCGGTCTGATAGTAACATTGCAGATGCTTGCGAAGAGTGGTTCAAATTAACTATACCAACAGTTAATGATAATTACAAGAAAATAATAGAAGAGAGATTTAAAAAAGTCATAAGACCATCAATTTTGACTGCCAACTTTCTACATCCTACTTATAAAGGTAGACGATTTATGCATATAGAGAAGTATCGATGTGAAGTCTATAATTTCCTTAGCAAAGAGTTGAAAGTGGGACTTTTCTTAATGGTACAGATATATTTAAGATCTTGGATACTAAGAATGTTAAGTCCCCTCATACGTACTGATTTATGGCTGGCAAACAGTACCCTGATCTTGCTGAATTAGCGGATAAATTAATGAAAATTCCAGCCTCTTCGGCTCAAATTGAGCGTTTATTTTCACATTGGTTTTTTGTTCATTCTGATATACAAAATCGGTTAACCGCTGAGCGATCCCAGAAGTTAGTAGAAATATATTATTCATTAAAGATGATAGATAAATGCGATAAATACATTGTGTGTGATAATGAATTCAATACTAATTAATATAAATAATTTAATTTTTGTACACGTTTTTATAAGATGTAGGGGAGACCAGGGCGAAACCGTCCAGAGGGTGAAACCGTCAAATCAAATATCTCGGAACCTGTATATTGTGCGAACTTGCTATTAACATTGTAAACGCGTCTTATGGTACCCATGTGACCAACGGAGTTTCGGCAGGTTACCTGCCGTGTTATGATTTTTACGAGGGCAAACGTGTTTTCGGAAGGTGAAAGTGAAATTTTCTGCGCGTGGAAATTTTGTAATATCTGTAATAATATTTGCTCTCCAAATCTCCAGGTACGTGATTATAAAGAGTAATGCATGCTGAACACGAATCCAGTGTAGTTTTTTCATTACCGTTCATGTCTAATATTTCGTGGGCGATCAAACCTGAAACTTGTGTTGAGGGCAGTAAGCACCCGGGAGGGACTTTTATAATATTGGCAAATTGGTAAAAGTTTACAATAACTTACACAGCTCGGATTACTTTGACCTTGACATATGTTGTCAAGGTCACCCTCCTGAGTGACCTTCAAAAGGTTTTAGTCGGCGGTCGCTGTTTATTAAAAAGTTATAAACAAAAAAAGTTTGACAAATATAGCAGTTATTTTGAGTATTGAAAGGAATAAACGACCTTGACCTTGACATATGTTGTCAAGGTCCCCCTCCTGAGTAACCTTCAGAAGGTTTTAGCTGACGGTCATTGTTTATTAAAAAGTTATAAACAAAAATAGTTTGGTGGGAAAATTATTTAAAGCAGTGAATTGTTGGTATATTGAAAGGAAAGTTATTTAAAGCAGAGATTGGTAACTTTCCTTTCAATATACCAACAATTCACTGCTTTAAATAATTTTCCCCACCAAATTTTTTTTTGTTTATTAAAAAGGTATAAACAACTTTCTAAGTTGAAGCACATACAAAGCACACACTTGTAAAGCGCGTCACTAACCTATAGGTTAGTGGCGCGCTTTACGAGTATGTGCTCTCTAAGTTGAAGCACATACAAAGCACATGCAAAGCACACACTTGTAAAGCGCGCCACTAACCTATAGGTTAGTGACGCGCTTTACAAGTATGTGCTTTGTAAGTTGAAGCACATACTCGCGAAATAAAGTATTCTCTGCTTTAAAAAAAAAGGTAATATTAGTCGTTTATGCCTTCCAATACTCAAAATAGCTGCTATATTTTGCAAACTTTTTTTGTTTATAACTTTTTAATAAACAGCGACCGCCGACTAAAACCTTCTGAAGGTCACTCAGGAGAGTGACCTTGACAACATATATCAAGGTCAAAGTAATCCGAGCTGTGTAAGTTATTGTAAACTTTTACCGGCAAATTTTATAATTTTATTATATTTTTCAGTCTTTTCTACCCCTATTTCATATATTTTTCTTTAATATTTGGTTGATTAGTTCTTAAGTTATAGAATCCGTACACACACACAAAAACACAAAATAATGAAATTTTTTAACACTTTAATTAATAAATGTTTACATTTTTCTATTACCAAATAATTAATAAAATGTATCCTATCAGTTTTCATAATCGGAATTATGTATTTGTGGAGTGACGATTCCACCCTGCCATTTTTGAGATCTCAATTTTTCCACCGTTGTCGTTTTTGCTCTATACCGGTTAAACAAAGCGACGTAGAAAAAAATTTTCCATATAAATTTTGTAGTTAAAGGTTCACTCTTTACAATCGTATACCACATTTAACTAAAATTATTTATTTTGTTGTTAAAAATCGGCACCGAAAAAAAACTGACGGTCTCGCCCGGGTCTCCCCTACACTAGGAATTTCCTAGAATTTTATTAAACATAGGTTCATGAATATAAAATAAGTAAACACAAAAATCATAGTAAATAAGTTATTGCAAATTAATAATAAACTTGATGTTTTGTACATACATAAAAAGTATACGGTTTTAATTTTTTATATATTTCTTTAATAACTCAAAAGTTTCCTTACAAACCTTAAAAAACATTAATTAAAGAAAGGACAAAAACAATAAAAATATAAATTAGTTCAGACTAATTTTATAATCACAACTTTCTTAAACATATTAGATTTATATTGCATTTTTGCCAGTACAAAATAAAATAAACATATTGTATTTTTGCCAGTACAAAATAAAATTATTAAACGGTAAACTTAATACTTTTAAATCCTTTTCTTTTTTAAATCTTATTTTAATACTTGTCCGTTATATTTTCGTCTTGAAGCTTTAATTTATAATAAAGTTCAACGATTTTTTTATTATTATTGGAAGAGACATTGTCGCAACAAATGGTCTGAAATTTCACCTGGGCAACTGAAGCTGGTATTTGTGTTAATTTTTTAGCAAAATTCGCCAGACTTGGATGTTTTTTACCTGCAAAATCCCAATATTTTTCGGGGTCTTCAATTTTGTTTTTCAATTTTTTCAAAAAACCCCCTTTTGTTTGAGTATTCGTAAAAATCATCCAATCCTCGATTATCTAGGACCGTCAAGAGATATTCAAGAATCTCCACATTTCGTTCCGGATTATGTTCAAATTTACGTCCTCTATAAACCGGATGCAAACAATTCGCGATTATTGATATCGGTGATAGAATGACACATATCTCATTATGAATTTCAGTCATACTGTTGTCTCCCGCAACAATTGATTCAATTTCTAACCATTGTTCAATGATATCACACATAGTTGAACATGGACGTTGACATTTGGAAATAAGTGAACAAATATATTCACACAAAGAAATACATTTTTTAAATTCTTTTTCAAAAAAAATGGCGTTGGACGAAGGCAACACAGTATCCGTATCAAACAAAATCGTAATAACATCGTTTGGTATTCGGAATACATGTTCAGTAAGAATTTGTTCAAAGATAAGTTGATTCTTCAAGCAATTAATAAACATATCTTTAATTGAGAAAATGGATGCCTCATCATCTACTACTTCAAATTCGACTCCACCACAATTTGTACTCTTCTTTTAATCAAGGAGTTTGAAAACCATTCCATACACTTCGAACTTTTGAGGTAAACGGAATAGTTTTAAATAAACTTACTGTTTTCATAGTAACTGTCGCCTGGCATTTAAAAAACCAAGGATTATTATCGCGATTTGTAGACATACATAAATCATCGTCTGCGATAACCGCATAAATATCCATTTTGTATTTCTCCCTGGATATTTGTACTGCATCATCAACAATTTCCGTCACATCATTTGCATTGATCGGAATTGACCAAATTTTAAGAAACAAATTTCCTCTTGATTTTGTGTGTGCAATTCCAACGATGTGTTTTGAATCAACCCCTTGGCTCAGCATGCTAGACGAAATCATCAATATTCCCTCTGATTGTTCATACGTTGAAGACTCTGTCGTTAATTGGTCATACACAGAATTTAAGAGAGTGTTAATCGTACTTTTAGATGGATGTTCGTAAGCTGGTCTCAGTAATTTCACGAACTTCTTGAAATGAGTGGAATTCAAAATATCGAATGGAATGTTACATCCGCATAAAAATGTTATAAGACTATTGTCAATAGCTGCCTTTTCTGCACAAGATATCTTGTCAACAAATTCGTCAATTCGTTTTCTTTTTTTGCTGGACAAAGCTTCCTTATTTTGGCCGTTATTATCAATGGGCCTCAGGACTGAACGTTTCGGTAGCTGAATTTGAATAGCATCTGATGAAGTGGCTGAAGCATCTGTGTTTTCTTCGTTCGTTACATTCAACATAATCTGGGAAATGATATAAATACGTTATTAGAACTATTGGAAGATTTTTTATTTATTGATTAATATACACTGCCGTCGAAAAGTTTCCGGACAGGGGTATAATTCGGGAAAATTCATTTTTCATAATAATTAGTTTTATTTTTCATAATAATTAGTTTTATTAAGAATTTTCCCGAATTATACCCCTGTCCGGAAACTTTTCGACGGCAGTGTATTCAGTACGTACGGAATCAAGACCAGAATGTACAGACGTATTTGTATCGCTTTCATCGCGATTGACATTGATAATAACTTCTTCAAATTCTTCATCATCAATTAGTGGCTCTTGACAAGATCTTCTATAACAGAAAATCAATTCAAAACAAAATTACAAGTACAACTAACCAAAAACAAAGTTAAGTTCTAATGTTTATTGCATTTTACTTACCTGTGGTCTCTTAATCTGCTTTCAGCCGTATGACGAATTGTTTTTTTGCAAATCATGCAATAAGCAAAAAGTTTTTTGCCTTCGTACCGTTTTTGATATTTTCCTTCTTCCCAGTATTTATGCAACGGTCTACCTCCTCGATTCATGATTTAGGGTCTATCCAGACGAACTTGCATAGCCGCATAACCAATAACCATGTCCATATGCATAGAAAAAATTATCTAATCACATGTCTAATATAAGGAGACACGTCTTTATGCTAGATATGCGATTGGATAATTTTTTTTTACGGATATGGTTATACGGCTATCCAAGTTTGTCTGAATAGACTCTTATACTTACCCTTGTCAATTGTGTCTTGTCAACTTACACTTATCACCGTTATCACCATAGACCATAGACATAGACCTTATAGATATAGATTGTCATATTGTCAATGGACAATGGCAATGGGCCAATGGCAATTGCCTATAGCGGCGATAGCCTATAACGGGTTGAGTCAGTAAATAAAAAACGCTATTAGACTCAATTGCACATGCGCACTGTATGGTAGCGCCATTTTACGTATTATACATGGCTGAAACCTCTGACGTATTATACGTAGTTTCATCCATGTATGAAACTCATGTATAATACGTTGTGTATAATACGTGCCCAACCCTGGCCGGAACTACGATGCATCTTCAGGGGTGCATCGTTACACCTTGAATTCCTTCAACATCTCTAGTACCTGTCCCTTTACAATCTTATCTATCTCCTCCCTTTCTATTATAAACTTTCTTCTGAACTCCATTCTTCTTTCCACCGATTTCCTTTCTCCTTCCTTTAGGTTATCTGTAACAAAAATCGTCTGAATTACTCTATACTCTATCTACCTAACTCACCAATGAACTTGCTTGCTTTCTCCTTTTCTCTATCTCCGCCATCCACTTCTCTCCTTCTCCTTTGCTGTTTAGTACTCTTCTTACTTTTTCGCTAATTCCCTCTGTCCTCTTCCTCTCCTCTTGTGCACCGTTCAAAGACATGCTCCCACGACTCCGTCTCTGCTCCGCATAATCTACAGCTTCTTTTCTCTGACGGTTCCCAGTATTTTCCGTCTCTCATCTCATTTCCTAGCCTAAATCTTGCTATCCTAATCATGGATTTCTCTTTCTCTTTTTTCTCTAGGTATTTTGGCCTTTTGTTTTCCACTACCTCTTTGTACCACCTGTTGTATCTAGATTCTTTTATTCTTTCATCTTTTTTTTTTATAACGGTGGGGAAATTCTAAATCGGATACCCCCGTCCCCCCGGGGGGGGGGGACGGGTGGTTATGTCGGATTCCTACCGATTAAAACCCCACCGGGTGCCTTCGTCTGCGCTTTTATTGGGGGAAGTGGCGGGAACTAACTATATCCTTCCGCCACCCCCCAGCGCTAACCACCTCGTGCCCCTCTCGTCGGAGAGGGGCACAGGCTCCCAACTTGATTGATGGGAGCCGCTACTTTATCGTGGCCGAGGCGGGACACCACCGCATCGGCCACCCAGCCATGTGGGGAGAAGGATTTTAATGTCGGCCCACTAGGATCCCCCGCCCGCGACCGACCTTCCCCCCGCACTCCCCCATTACACGCAGGCTTGCGTGCAGTAAGGGGCGCTAAATACTCGTGACGCATGCCCATAACCCGGACATGCGCCTAGTGTTTGGGAGGCCAGGACTGGCCTCCCCAGCTCTCCTCCTCGCTAATTCCTCCTCATTGGGGGGGGGAGGTTATCATCCCCCCTCCCCGAAGCATTATTCCACACCGGTCCTCGGCCGGGCCGGCGCGGGTGGACGCCTTCCGTGGGCTTCCCCCTTCTCCTGGGGGCTCGCCCACGTGGTCGTCGGAAGACGCCCTGCTCCTCCGGCGGAAGGTTGGGATCCGGCCTCACGCCTCGCCGGATCCTCTCCGCCTCCTCCTTCTGCGCCATGACTCGGCCACAAAAGGAGGAGACGGCTGCCCATACCTCCTCGCTCTCGACCATCGCTGCCAAAATGGTCGGAAGCGAGAGATCCTCCCCTACGCAGTCCATTAGGACCCGGCGCTCAACCGCCCACGCTGGGCAGTATTCCAGCGTGTGCTGCGCCGAGTCCAGGACCGCGTCACAGTGATGGCACTGTGTTGTCCGCTCCCTCCCAATCCGACACAAGTACTTCCCGAAACAGCCATGTCCGGTCAGCACCTGCGTCAGGTGGAAGGTCAAGCCGCGTCCCCTTCTGTCTGCCCACTGCTGCAGACAGGGCCGGACAGCTTCGAAAACCCTCCCCCCTGCGAGGGTGGGGTGCTCAAAATACCGACCCCACTTCTCGAGGAGAGGGTCGCCCTCTGCTGGAACCTGATCTCTCGTCGGGCCCTGCCCCAGTTTAACGGGGCCCTCGCCGCGTTCCTCTGGAGCTCGCGCGTACGGCGATGTACCCTAAGATGGGACGTCGCCACGAGCTCCATTGGCGGAAGCCCAGACGGGGCCGTTGCTGCTGCATGGGAGACGGTCCTGTACCTCCGCGATACCCTGACGGCCACCACCCTCTGAACGCGGCGCAATAGCGCCTTTAAACGTTCGGTGGCAGCCACTTTTGGGGCCCAGATCGGGGCCCCATATAGTACCACGGAGTTGACCGTCCCCGCATATAATCGGCGAACCCGTTCGCTCCCCCACCCCCCCCCCAGGTTAGGTAGCAACCTGCAAAGGCTTGCTACCCTTAACGCCCGGGGAGCGAGACGAGCGAAGTGCTCGCCGAAGCTCCAGGCTCCGTCCAGCCAGAGGCCCAGGTGTTTCATCTGGGCCTCTATGGGGACGCTGACCCCCTCGATGGTCAGGAACTGGCCCGATGGCGCCCTGACGCCCTTCCCGTGGAAAAACATTACCTTCGTCTTCTGAGGCGCCACCCTTAGGCCAATGTTCCTGACCGCGCGGACAACACAGCCAGCCGCCAACTCTGCTCGGGCCTTGGCCTCCTCCCAAGTGTCCCCCGCCACCCCCAGGTGTGTGTCGTTGGCGTAACTCGTAAGCCAACATTCCGGGAATCCTTTCATCCCTCTCCTGAATTTGAATGTCTTTGTCTCTCCTTGCTAATTCCTCTACATTGCTCCATCCCTCACCTCTTCTCCTTTCTATCTCTTCAACCGCAAATCCTCTTTTTTCATAGAAGCACTTTCTTTCCTCTTCCCATTTTGCTTTTTCCTTCCTGACATTCCCTTTTATTTCCTTCCAGCACTCTCTTGCAATCTCATTTCCCTCTCCTTTCTCCAGTTTTTCTTCGTATTTCATCGCCCTTTTACCAGCCCTTAGCCTTATTTTGTCTCTTTTGGTTTCTTCTCTTATCATGTATCCAGGTGTGCAGCAGTCCAGGTTCAATGTCCACCTTATAAAATTTTCGTGCATTCTTTTTATTTTCTCTCTCTCTTTCTATCCCCACACTTCTGCTTCGTATAATGCTATGCTTGCAACCAGCGAATCATATAGTTTAATCCTTCTTATCCAGTCTCCACCAAATATCCTCTTTTCTATTCCCCAGACCTGCCTTATTGCTATGGTAGCTTTCCTAACTCTTTCATTTATGTGCGCCTCTTGTCCTCCGTTCCTTTGGAATGTGTAGCCTAAGTAGCAGAATTCTTTTACCTCCTCTATTTCTTCTCCCTTCCACTTTCATTCCATTTTCTTTATTTTGCCTCCTCTTTTCCTAAATCTCATTATCTTTGTTTTTTCTACATTCACTCTCAGCTTTTTTCTGTCAAAATATTTTTCCATTCTTTTTATCATTCTTTTCATCTCTTCTTCATCCTCTGCTACAGCTACTATGTCGTCTGCGTATGCTAATGTCCAAAATTTTATTTCTCCCACTACGGCTCCTCCATCTTGCCCCATCTTCATAGTTTCCTCTAAATCCGCAAGTAGCAGTATAAAAAGCATGGCGCTTAGTGGACACCCCTGTCTAACTCCTTTGACCGTCCAGAATGATGGCCCCTTTTCTCCCATTATCCTTATGACACTTCTAGTCTCTCTATATAGGTCTTCTATCCTAACTCTCAGCTGTTAATTAATCCCTTCTCTTCTCATTACTTCCAAAATTTTCTTCCTATTGGTACTATAATGCCTTCTTTCCAATCTTCTGCTATTTCTCCTGTCCTCCACGCTGTATCGCATACCTCCCATATTTTCTCTTTTAATCCCTCACCTCCATATATCCATACTTCATTTGGCATTCCATCCGTACCTGCAGCTTTCTTCTATTTCATCTCTTTAATTACTTCTTCTACTTCCTCCCTTCTTATTCCTTCCTGTTCCTCCTTGCCTCCTATTTTTTCCTCTTCTTTCTCATCTACTTCATACGGAATCTTTGTTGCTCCTTCTAATAACTCCATGAAATGCTTGCTCCATTGTTCCTCCGTTATTTCTTCGCAGACTTGTTTCTTACTTTTTCTTTCTCTATTTATAAATTTCCATACTTCTTTCTCGCTGGTTGCATCTTTCGCTTCCTTTATTATTCTCTCCTTTTCGTTCTCTTTCTTCTCCTTTACTTTCTTCTCATATTCTTTTTTCTTTAGTTTGTATTCCTTTTTGTCTACTTCTCCCTTCCTCCATTTAACCAGTTTCTCCCTTGCTTCTTTCCTTAACCTTACACATTCTTCATCCCACCATCTATTCTTTCTTGTTGCCTTCTGCTCTCTAATCTCCATCCACACTGCTGCTTGGTTTACTGCTACCTTTATTCCTTCCATAGTTTCCTTTATGCTCGAGCCTTCTATTATTTTCCCTTTCATTCTCTCTTTGTATATATCTGCTTCTTCCTTAGACCAATTAATTATTTTCCTGATTTTTTTTTCACCTTTTTCTCTCTCACCACTCCCCTTTACCTTTATTATAATTGGCTGATGATCAGAGTCAATAGCATCTCCTATCTTTACTTCCACAGATTTCTCCCAGATTTCCTGACTTCCGACTAAATAGTCTATTACTGACTCACCTCTCCCTCCTATAAATGTGAATTCTCCTTCTTTGTCTCCCTTTGTTCCGTTCATTATTCCCAATCCTTCT
Source organism: Leptothorax acervorum (assembly GCA_035220615.1). Taxonomy (NCBI): domain Eukaryota; kingdom Metazoa; phylum Arthropoda; class Insecta; order Hymenoptera; family Formicidae; genus Leptothorax; species Leptothorax acervorum. The sequence continues at coordinate 56,177 of JASTWQ010000609.1, forward strand.
TCCTCCAGAAACTCTAGCAGTTTTCTTCCTTCCATGTTAATTTCTTTGTCCTTCGATTTTCTTCTTTCTCCCATTATCTCCGTTAATCCTCCTTCTTCTCCCGTTCTCGCGTTGAAGTCACCTCCTATTATTGTTTGCTCTCCTAATCCTCCATCATTTGTGTACTCTTTTATGCACTTTAACTTACTTTCTATATCATTCCTTACATAAACCGCAATAATTCTCCATGTACCTTCCTTTGTTTTTGCTAATCTTTCCACAATTTCCTCCTCTTCTCTCTCCTCTACTCCCCTCACGGTTATTTCCTTCCTGACACCTAAGATTATCCCTCCTCTGGCTCTTCCCTTCTTTCTTTCTCTCGTTGCAGGTTGGCATTTTCACTCATACTTGTTCGATAATCTTCTTTTAACTTTATGCCACTGCATTTGTTCTACCAAAGTTTCCAGCATGATTACTATATCCCAACTTTCTATCTCTTTCCAGAATTCTTCATTTTTTCTTATTAATCCAGCTATGTTCCAATACCCTACTGTTATTGTGTCCACCTTTTCCTCCTTTTGCTTGTTCCTTGCTTGTCTCCCGCTCTTCTTCCCCTCTTGCACTCTCCTATCTCCTTGATTCTCTCCCTCCTTATCTTCTTTTCTCTCTTTATAACCTCCGAAAATCACTCCACTCTTCTAACCTTTCTTCATTTTCATTCCATTTCAGCTGTTTGCTATCCACCCACATCTTCTTGTATTTTTCCTGCCTCTCTTTCTATTCTTGCTAATCTTCTTATTTTTTTTTGAATTTTTCTCTCCGCCCTAGTGACATCATCATCTATAAAGACTTCATGTCTCTTTCCTAACTCCATCCTCTCCTTCATTATTTCTTTTTTAATTTCCCAGCTCTTGCATTTTATTAATGTCATTTTGTTATTTCCATATCCTATTTCCTGAACTTCTTCAATTGCTTCTTTTTTCTTGCCTAATTCATCTATCACCTTCTCTATCTTCTCTTTCCTTTCTTTCTCACTTCTCATCGTGACTGCTTTCACAATTATATTGTTTCTCCTCCTTCCTCTCTCCGTCATTTCTATGTTTTTTTCTATCTTCTTCATTTTTTCGATAATCTCTCTTCCTTCGCTTCCTTCAGGTCCGCTCTTATCTACCTTCTCAACTTTCTCCTCCAGGCTTTTTAATCTCTCCTCCATCGATTTCCTTTGTTGCTCCCATATTTCTTCTCTTTTTTTAAATTCTTCTTTCAATCCTTTTATTTCCTCTTTGTCCTTCCTTCTTTCTTTTTCTTGTTCCTATAATTTCTTTATAATTTCTTTTAGCATCCCCTCTGTAGCCATTTCTTCCTTTTCTTCCTCTCCTTTCTTTATTTTATTTGGCGGTGACCTATTGACTTTCGCTGCTGCGTTAAATCTCTCCAAAATCTCTTTTTCCGCTCTCTCAGTTTCCTTCTCTACTTCCTCTCTTTCTTTTTTGGATGAAGTCCTTGATTGTTCCCTGACTGTCTGTCCTTCCTCTCGCTTTGACCAACTTTTCTTTCTTCTCCTCCTTATCTCCTTGCTTCTTTCTTTCTACCCCTCTATCCTTCTCTCTCTTCATCCGCTTCCTCCAATTCCTTGTTTTACGTTTGTTATAGCTCCCTCTATGTCTATGCCTTCCTCTATCTCTAACTATTTTCATCGTCTCTTTACCTGTCGATAATCTACCTCCTCGTCTCTCCGACTGGTGCCGCCACTTTCCGTATCCTCCGTAGTCTGTCTTTTCCTACCACCTTAACCTAACGTTTTTAGACATTAATTCGTGCCTTTTGTAATAAATCTAATTTTTTTTGTTTAACCTACCTTATGCCTCCTTACTCTCCTGCCTCCGCTCTTTCCTTCTCCTTGCTTTTCTCCTTTCTCCTCCTACTAAATCCTTGACTCCTCGACTACCAACTATCTTTCTCCGCTCAGTTAATCGCGTCCACTCTCCTCCGCATGCGGCAACGATCTCCCAATCAGAATCACTCCTAGTTGAGAATTTTATTCTGTCGCGTCGGTCCGGTTCTCTCTCCGGTTAAGTCCGCGAGCTTCAGAGTCTGTGCGGACCATTTCGAGTTCCGGCGAAGTTCCGCTGAGAGACCACCAACCTGACTGAGAGGCCCAACATCTTGAGATTTTTTAAGTGTTTCTGCAGAGTTACATCGAGAAACCTCTCAACAGCATCGAATAGTGAGTTCTCCCGCAACATTATTCTATTTTCTCTCTTTTCCGGGATTGAAAGTTATACGGGTAGACCTTACTCATTTTTGAATACCCAGCTCCTCCTCCAATTCCAATCTCGGGTTAGTTGACCACGTCAGCGGTCTCAGATTACTTCCCCTCACAATCTCGGGTTAGCTGACCACGTCAGCGGACTCAGAATCCTCCCCCTCACAACCTCGGGTTAACCAACACGTCGGCGGACTCAGAAAATCTCTCTCTATTTTCTTAAAATCCGAACCAACTTCCTCCGCTAAATAAATTCCGGTTTTTAATAAATTCTAGTGGTTTTGCACGATCTGACCGATACGCAACAAAAATCCCGGGGTCCCGCGAAACACGCCAGGAATCGGCGGAACAGGCGGGCGCAACGCGAAAAAACCAAGTTATAGAATTCCTCCGTCACAAGCGTGAAAACGCGGATCTTCAACCTCCTTCACCTACCAGAGAAGACCCCCCTGTGGAACAACTACTTCCTTCTCCTCATTTTCCTCCTAAACCAGCTTCCCCGGCCTCGTCCACGTTAACGTATAGAATATTCCCAGATACCCCAGATACCCCAGATTCCTCCGCTTTTAGAGACCAATCCCTTTCCCCAGTTCCTTTTGAGGAACTTCTAAGACCCCCATCTCCAGCACTCTCCACCACCTCGAGCGTGGAGTTATTCTCGAGGAACTCCCCGATATCCCTGATCCTCAAGAGCAACCGGCTCCACAGGCAAACCGTTCCTTCTCTCCTATCTTCGAGGAGTCCGCCGAAGAGACTCCCCGCTCACCCTTACGATTCCCTCACTATCTATCCAATATCCCTGCGTATTTCCGTCCCTACACGGATCCCGTTCTTCCGGGAAGTTTTGTCCTTCACCCCTACCTAGAATGAAGTGTACTCCGCTCCTTTCTAAGTTCCGCCAATCCCGCTGCTCACATTTTTATTTATTTTCAAGAATATCACTATCCATACCGAATTCCTTTCCACCTTTTCGACTTCCTAGCCCCGCGGTCCACAATCACCTTCCGGGAGGTAGTTGAGATCACTATAGATTATATGTATATTTCTATAAGAATTATGTAACTCATTTGTATGTAAACCGATATCTTAAAGATAATATTATTATGGACTAATTAAATAGTTTAAATTCCACAGTTAGATTAAATAGTTAATTCCATAGTTATAATTAATAATGAGCAATAACATAATCAAATTGTAATGATCAATAGAATAGTCAATTTTTATTAATTAAATCGAGTCAACACGCACATCCACACATTCACGCACGCACACTCAGTTCCCCCTTTTTTTGTAATGAAAAACTTTAGATATGTATAAATAGTGGGCAAGGTATAAAATTTAGTGTAGCAAATTCCCTCCCAACATCTTGCCCGATCACCCCCGAACCAGTGTAACACCCGCGAAATATTCACACATTCCAACACACACTCACTTAAACAGAAACACCTTATGTATTAATTTCGTTTAATAAATAATAAACAAAAAATGTCATTTGAAATTAATTTCTCATTTATTTAAAGACAGGACCGACGAACGCATGGCTTACGGTCGGTGTCATAGCGTCCATACGGACGTTGACCCACAACCGAAGCCCTTAGACAAGTGCGTTCGACTCGTAAGTTCGCCCCACAATGCGTGCCTGCGAGACAGTCTGGCCCGTCCACCCGTCCCCCGATCCTTTCTTCCTTAATTCCAAAATCATAGAAATCTCGGGGTCCGGACGTAACAGGAATATTTGAAAAGCATTGTGTATTCTTCGCCGATAAATAACTTAGAAGAATTACGTGACCGAATTCAGCGTGCTTGTCAAATAATTCGAAAGAGACCTGGGATTTTCGAGAGAGTTCGCGACTCTGTAAGAAGAAGATGCCAAGCGTGTATGGAAATGGAAGGACATGTGGAACACCTTCTGTAAAAATCGAGATAAAGATTTAGACAGATTATCTTCTTCTCACGTCGCATGCGACACGTAGAAGACAGTAAGTCAATCATTATGTTAACATACAAAAATGTTTATATCTCAGAAACGGTTGAGATTTCGACCTATGTTCATTAAGGCTTTTTTACTCAGTATGGTGTGTACTATCCACCATATAAATATTAAATGGTCTTTTTTAGCACCCTATATAATATACTAGTACAATCTGATAGGAATAGAAGGAACGAAAATCTCTTATTAGGGAGACGAGCTTTTATTATAAGCGAACGAGCGATACAAACTTTACGCGACACAGAGTGATATCTAACCGACTGTTATTCGCAAGTCACGCACAAAGCCTTTGAGTATGTTTACGACATAGAAGGGCGATCATATCGGAGTATTTATTCCCCAAAATAGTTATATCACGCAACGCTACCGTTAGGATGTGCGTATTGCCATGCCTAAGAATTATTTTCAACACGCCCTCTCAAGACGCACGTCACTCGCATGAGTCCTCCCTTACACCAAAACCAAGTCCCTCCAGACACTTTTCGTGGCTGGCTCGAGCTAACGGCTTTGTCAATACATCCGCGATCATGTACTCCGTCGACACATGCTCCAACGCGAACATTCCGGCATTAATCGATTCGCGGACAAAATGATGTTTAATGTCGATATGTTTTGTACGAGCATGAAACACGGGATCGTTCGCCAAACACTGAGCCCCCCGATTATCCACGAAAATCGTAATTTCGGCCCAATCATGCAATCCGAGTTCGCGTAACATGTTGTACAAATAAATGGCTTCTTTCGCTGCCTCCGCCAGACTGACGTACTCGGCCTCCGTTGATGATAATGCAACAGTCCGTTGCTTCTGCGATTTCCACGTAATCGCCGCGCCGCTGAGCAAAAATGCATACCCCGTGTACGAACGACGGTCCACGGTACAGCCACCCCAGTCGGCATCCGCGTATCCAACTAACGGCTCATCAGTCTTTGAATATACCAGTCCAATCTCCGCAGTACCAGCGAGATATCTCAGGACTCTTTTTGCAGCAAGCCAATGGTATTTACGTGGCTTGTTTGTAAACTGCGCTAATCGCGATACGGTATTCGCAATGTCCGGACGCGTGGCCACCGACAAATACATAAGGGCGCCAATCAACTCGCGATACGGACAATCTTCTTGCGGACCATCTTCATTCGCGCCATTAAAGCGCGCACTCACCTCCGAGGGTGTCAAAACCGGGTTACACTTGTCCATTCCGTACTGCTTGAGCAATCCCAGGATATAGCCTGTCTGGGAGAGTTCAATTTGACTTTCACCTTGATCAATTTCTAGACCAAGACAATAATTTGCAAGTCCGAGATCCACGATCTCAAAGTCCTTTAACAGTTCACGTTTTATGTCCATGATGCACTCTACATCTTGTGACGCCACTAGTATATCGTCCACATACACTAGCACGAGTATCACATTATTATCGTCAATACGATAGAATAGACACGGCTCATTCTTCGCGGCCTCCAAGCCTAAACTCCGGAGTTTTTCTCTGAGTTTTGAGTACCACTGACGACCTGCCTGTCGCAAACCATACAGAGCCTTCTTTAGCCTGCACGCGTTGCCTCCATCACGCAGATCCTTCAACATCTTCTTCGCTCGAGCTCCAATTTTCGAAGTTTCCCCTTGTTTGGACAAAATTCTTTCTAGCATTTCGTTCAACATCTCGGGCACTCGCATAATCACTTCTTCTTCCAATGATCCATTCAGATACGCCGTCACCACGTCGAACTGCCATATCTTAAGTCCAAGCTGAACCGCGAGAGCCAACAACAATCGTAATGTTTCCAGTCTTGCTACTGGAGCGAAAGTTTGATGGTAATCCACGCCATACTTTTGACTGTATCCTTTGGCTACCAGCCGAGCCTTGCGTCTTTCTAATTTACCATCTGGACCGTGCTTATTTGTAAGCACCAAACGACATCCAACGATATTCTTTCTATCATCCTTCTTGATGATCTCCCACGTGTCGTTCTTCACGAGACTCGTTACTTCAGATTCTATTGCGTCCTTCCACTCATCGCACGCCTCGCTGCTTAAGGCATCCTGCACACTAATTTCCGCTATACCAGCAAACACATTATCCTCCAAGTCAGAATCAGCCTCATCAACCCGAGTCTCCTCCTCGTCCTGTGTCGTCGCACGTGTCGACCGATACAACTTTCTCGGTCGCCCTCTGCTTCCCGTGCGCAGCAACCGTGGTCTGCCAGGAGCTCTTCTTGATTCTTCTTCAGGCTGTACTCTTGTCTCCGGTGTAACTGGCAGCTCCGCAGGAGCCTCGATAACCTTTAATGGCTGAGGTGAAAATTCTACAGTTTTTGGGCTATCATTATTATCTTCTTCTGCCTTTTTAACTGATGTCAGCAATTCATCAAGCACACAAGCATCGCGTGGAATATTTTGAGTCTCTTCTAAAAATTTTACATCACGGGCATGGATAATCTGCCGCATACTTGGCATCCAAACCCGAAATCCCTTTCTATCTCGAGGATATCCCACGAACACGCCTTCCTCAGATCTTTGCGCTAGCTTGTCCTTGCTGTGACTCTTATCTAGCACAAGCACCTTCGATCCGAATGTTCTAAGATAATGAACCTTCGCTCCATTCCCAGTCCACTTCTCATAAGGAATCTTACCATCTAAACTGCTAGTCGGGCACCGGTTGCGAATGTGACAGGCTGTGGCAACAGCTTCAGACCAAAATGACGCACTTAAACCGGACTGTAACAACAAGCATCTAGCCATGTCCAACAAGGTTCGGTTCATTCGCTCCGCTACTCCGTTCTGTTGAGGAGTGTGAGGAATCGTCAACCTCCGCTGGATCCCCTGATCCGCCAGATACTTATCGAACTCAGCATTACAATATTCGCGACCGTTGTCGGATTGTAAGCATTTTATCTTCTTCCCGGTTTGCTTCTCTACGAGCTTCTGATAAAGTTTGAAAGCGTCAAACACACCACACTTCTGTCTCAAAAAATACACTTCGCACCACCTTGTGCTATCGTCAATAAAAGTCACGAAATATTTAGCACGTCCCAAAGACTCCGTTCTAAATGGACCAACTACGTCGGAGTGCACGATCTTCAGTGTCTCTTCACACGGCACTCGACCTTTAGAGAAAGGTAACGCGGTCATTTTTCCTTTTAGACACACTACGCACCGCGATAACTGCTCAATGTCTTTCACATCAATCGCGGGTACTACTCCGTCACGAACTAGCTTCACTAAATCCTTGCTGTTCAAATGACCCAACCTGTCGTGCCACTTCAACAGTTCGGAGCACGCAGGCTGAACGACCGCTTTCGCGCACTCGAGATTCTCTCGAACAAAATAGAGATCACCTCTACGCTCCGCGATCACAAATACATTTCCGCGCTCATCGCGAACGTACGCGTCATCTTTACGAAACGTCACTTCATGCCCCTTATTCGTAATCTTGGCTACCGAAATCAGGTTTGTTCTTAAATCAGGCACATACAAAGTGTCCTTAAATTCTATTAGTCGATGACCACTGTCACTCGTTACTGACACACGAACAACACCTTTTCCTTTGACCTCGGCGGACGCTTGACTCGCAAGATTTAATTTAACCTTAGAGGACTCATTTATAGACTCGAAAAGTTCCTCATCTCCACACAAGTGCGCGGTACAACCACTGTCCAAAAGCCACGCCCGATTCGTTGCTCTTGTCTTCGCACAAAATGCTCCGTTTACACCTGTAACTGTATGGCTCACTGCGTAAGACTCATCAACGTTATTTGCCGACTGCTTCGACTTTTTTCGGTCGTCTTCGGACTTTTTCGTAGGGCACGCATTTGCCTTGTGGCCTAATGTACCACACTTGTAGCACTTGATGTCGCTATCTTTCGAAGTCCCTCCTCCTTTTCCTCTCTTCGGACGATTTCGACGCGCATTACTACCGTTGCGAGCGGCCATGGCCGTGACGACACTTCCGGATGCTTGCTTCCGCGCTTCACTTTCTTCGATGATCTTTACTTTCAGCACCTCTGCGCTGGGCAGCTCATCCCGAGATTCGATTGCACATCGAAAATTCTCGTATGAAGAAGGAAGACTGTACAGCAGCATAATAGCCAACAGATCTCCATTTATCTGCACTTTCATATTTTCGAGCTTATCAACAGCATCGAAAAACTTCGCTATGTGGTCTCTCACGTCACCGCCATCTTCCAACCGTTGAAGCATCAGTTGCTTCAATAATGTCGCTTTTCTTGCCGGACCTTTAGATGCGTAGATCGACTCCAACTTGAGCCACACATCCCGCGACGTCTCGCATCCTCGAATTTGCTTTAATTCAGACGGTTGAATCGACAAAATTAAATCGGCCTTGGCCTTTCTGTCCTGCCTCAACCACGCGTCTCTCAAAGCATTCGCGGCAGCCGCACGATCACCGATGCCTTCAGCTGGCATCACATTTGTTCCACTCACGTACTCCCACAGATCGTTCTTCGTGAGAAGAGCTTCCACGTGCATGCTCCACGTATCATAGTTCTCCTTCGACAGCAACTCGATGCGCGAGGAACTAGACGACGAGCTCACAGCCATCTCGAACGAACTCATACGATCGACACAGACTTTCCGTTCACAACTAACCATGCAGTAAATTAACGACGACGCGTGTATTACCGGGCTATACTGGGCTATCCTGGGCCCATAACCTGATAGGAATAGAAGGAACGAAAATCTCTTATTAGGGAGACGAGCTTTTATTATAAGCGAACGAGCGATACAAACTTTACGCGACACAGAGTGATATCTAACCGACTGTTATTCGCAAGTCACGCACAAAGCCTTTGAGAATGTTTACGACATAGAAGGGCGATCATATCAGAGTATTTATTCCCCAAAATAGTTATATCACGCAACGCTACCGTTAGGATGTGCGTATTGCCATGCCTAAGAATTATATTCAACACTACATAATTGTAATCATATAATAAACATAAACGGGAGAGGTTCACTGGCGCACAGTACAATTGCACACGTTACAATTGCACACCGTGCTATTACATACAGAAAGTTGCGCACTGTTCAATTGGACACGGTTCAATTGCGCACAGTTCTATTGCGCACCGTTCTATTGCGCACCGTTCAATCGCACACCGTTCAATCGCACACCGTTCAATCGCGCACCGTTCAATCGCACACCGTTCAATCGCGCACCGTTCAATCGCACACCGTTCAATCGCGCACCGTTCAATCGCGCACATGTTCAATTGCCCACGATCAATTGCGCACAGTTCTCATAAAGCGAGGTCCGACCAGCCTACCGGCGGAGGGCGTGCGGGAGCGGGGCCTAAGGCACCCCCTTGTACCCCCCACGTGTGTGTGTGTACACCATGTGCGTAATAGAACTGTGTGCAATTGAACATGTGCGCGATTGAACGGTGCGCAATAGAACGGTGCGCAATAGAACTCTGCGCAATTGAACTGTGTCCAATCGAACGGTGCGCAATTTTTCGTGTCTAATAGCACGGTGTGCAATTGCAACGTGTCCAATTGTACTGTACGCAAGTGAAGGCTTCTCAACATAAACACCTCTCATAGCACATGGACGTCCATTAAACGTCCAAAGGACGTCCGATTGGTCCGACACGGATATCCGAGGAATGTCCGTATTCGTCCGTTGGCTAACCGTGGGACGTACATATTATGTCCCAATGTCCGGCCTATTTACGTTCATAAGACGTCCTCTAAACATTCGGTGGATAAATACCGATATCCCATGGATATCCGTGTCAGATAAATCGGATGTTTTTTGGATGTTTAGTGGACGTTGGGTTGACAAAAATACAGTACATCCAGTAGATGTCCAACTCGAATGTTTCATGGATATTTTGTAAACAAAAGTACAGTACTTAAATATCTATGAACAAAATCAATTCGTCTGAAGAAGGTATAAAATGGGTGTCCGTCTTAGGCCCGAGCAGAATGACTGACTATAATTTTAAGACAATGTTTTATGCTTTAAGTCTTTGTCTTTAGTAACGCACAATACTGTATTGCGTCTCAATTACAGTCTTACAAACGTTTACACTTCGCACACACATTTAAAACTTGAGACACAAGACAGTATTATGTATTACTAAAGACAAAGACTTGAAGCATGAAACATTATCTTAAAATTATAAGTCATTTTGCTTAGGCCCTTAGGATTAGGGCATATGGTATCAGAATATGTAAAACAATTGAACTTTTAACATTTTATTTAAAAATTCCCTGTAAAAAGTTCCATCTTTGAACGGACTCTTAAACTGCAGGTGTAAACAGATTATATAAATCAAATATTGTTCTTGAACTTGCTTGTATTATTATCAGTATATGTATAATATTATACATTACGTAATATATAATATGCTACGTATAATGTGTAATACACTTTTGTACCGCAAAACTAATAATACGTAAATATAAGGTTACACACTAAATAATTTTTTTAAATATCTAATAAAAAAATTTTTAGGCTGCCGCAATTAACCATATCAATATAAATAAACTAATAAATAAAGTATGTCAACAAATCAGAAAGTAACATATATGTATGTTATATCGATGCTCTTTGATTTGCTGAAAACCGATCCAAGATCTTTAATAAAACTACAAAAATAAAAGAAATTGAATTTAACCCGAGTAATAATCAATACTCCAAATAATTTCATTAATCGCGAAAGCGCAAATAATTTTTAGGTAAATATGCATATTAGGTCAAACCTCACCGATGACCTTGACCTTGACATATGTTGTCAAGGTCACCCTACTGAGTGACCTTTAGAAGGTTTTAGCCGGCGGTCATTGTTCGTTAAAAAGTTATTAACAAAAAGATAATTGAAAATATAGCAGTTATTTTGAGTATTGAAAGGCATAAACGACTTTGACCTTGACATATGTTGTCAAGGTCACCCTCCTGTGTAACCTTCAGAAGGTTTTAGCTGGCGGTCACTGTTTATTAAAAAGTTATAAACAAAAAAATTTCGTGGGAAAAATTATTTAAAGCAGTGAATTGTTGGTATATTGAAAGAAAAGTTATTTAAAGCAAAGAATAGTTGGTATATTGAAAAGTATATACACAATTTTATGTATTAGAAAGTGTAAATACAAGTATTCTCTACTTTAATCATGGCAAAAGCATGTTAAAGCTTTGTTAAAGCAGATAATAGTTGGTTATTGACAAAACCTATAGGTTAGTGACGCGCTTTACAAGTATGTTCTTTGTAAGTTGAAGCACATACAAAGCACACACTTTTAAAACGCGCCACTAACCTATAGGTTAGTGACGCGCTTTACAAGTATGTGCTTTGTAAGTTAAAGCACATACTTCTCTATTCTCTGCTTTAAATAACTTTCCTTTCAATATACCAACAATTTACTGCTTTAAATAATTTTCCCCACCAAATTTTTTTTGTTTATAACTTTTTAATGAACAATGACCGCCAGCTAAAACTTTCTGAAGGTCACTCAGAAGGGTGACCTTGACAACATATGTCAAGGTCAAGGTTGTTTATGCCTTTCAATACTCAAAATAACTGCTATATTTTTCAAACTTTTTTGTTTATAACTTTTTAATAAACAATGACCGCCAGCTAAAACCTTCTGAAGGTCACTCAGGAGGGTGACCTTGACAACATATGTCAAGGTCAAGGCCATCGGTGAGGTTTGACCTAATTTGCATATTTACCAATTTTTATTACTGTTTAAAGCTCTTGGGCTCTTTCTGACATCTTGTGAGATCATGACGTCAGAGGCGAGAAATGACACGCTGAGTATTCTTGTGTGCCATTTCCAAATAAAAAGATATTTGCATAAAATAACCTTTAGATCACTTCAGCACACTTTGAAAACTACCCCTATCCCTTCACAGTTAATAAACAGCCGTAAAATATAAATACGAAGTTTATTTATACGCCCGCGCAAGGCCGTAGCCAAGGGGGGGTCCGAGAGGGTCCGGACCTCCCCCGAAACTTCCCCCAAAATTAAAAAAAAACCAAATATTAGTAAACATTATGTTCAATACGATAAACGTAAATTTTTCTTACTAAAAAAATATTTATTTTCCAGAAATAAGTACTGTTTTAAACAAATTTATGGCTTTTAAAATATTTATTTACACGATAAAAACTCTCTATACCTTAGTAAATATACATATGTTTCAGTAGTGTCGAGATAATACTTTTGTATATAGACATTTTATGATACACTATTGAGACATATGAAATTTTTGGCATATGATTATTATTTCTATGAAGACATGTTGACTTTATCTACGTTCTTCTTTCTCACCACGATTGTGAACGCGTATAGTACTGAATCTTTTGTTAGGGACGCCATTAGACATTTCGTTCGATAATGTAAAAACTTCTTTTCTGCGATCAATTATTGCCAGTGATTTTATCATAAGCTTGTGTTGCTTAGGCATGCTATTTTCATACACATTGTCACTTTGTAAAATCCTACAATCTCCCGAATGTGACTTAGTAGCTGCATTACAATATGTCGACATTATAATAAAGACTGTTCAAGATATTCGCGAAAATGTTAGTTCAAAATTTGCAACGATATTCAAAACCGCACTTGATTTACTCGAAACTGTAAATGAAGAAATAAAAATTCCGCGAATAGCATTACGACAACAGCATAGAGGAAACTATAATACACAAGATCCAGAAACATATTTTAGAATTAGTATCATGATACCACTCTTGGATGACTTCACCGATCAGCTTCGCTCCAGATTCGAAAATCATAAATCGATATTATCATCCCTCTATATTTTGATACCATCCGTGTGTTGCAAAAATGAGAGTGTGTTTCAAGTTGACAACTTCGAACTTTATGAAAGATTTTTGGAGTATGACTCTCTACAAGCGGAATTTGATTTGTGGAGGACAAAGTGGTTGAAAAAATCAGACGTAGATCGACCGACGTGTGCTATCGAAGCTCTCGGAGAATGCAACCAGGACCTGTTTCCAAACATTCACAAGCTGTTGAAAATTTTATCGACATTACCTGTGTCGACAAGTACCCCGGAAAGGACGTTTTCTTCGTTGAAACGTCTAAAAACTTATTTAAGAAATTCCATGGGCCAAGAAAGGCTAACCGGATTGGCGTTAATGTCAATTCATCGTAGAATTGATATTAACACTGAAGACGTAATAGATTTATTCGCCGCGAAAAAAGCTAGACGGTTAAATTTTATTTTATAATTAACTATAATTGTCTACTATAATTGTAATTTTTCATTTAATAAATTATTCAAAACTTATATAGTATTAATTAATAATTCACACTTAATTTTTATTACTTTGACCTACACCGAAGGTTGGGCGAAAGTAATGCATTTGGTCACACAGGGAAAAAAAATTGCTCTCTCTTTTTTCATCAAATGTCAACGTTTCAGTCCCCAAGGAATTACAAAATGTAAAAAAATGTTTTGTCCATGATCTCGAACTTAGGTACGTATGTATGCTGCTTTGCGCTCTAACTCGTGAACGAGAATGCGTATCAATAAAGTTCTCTTTATAAAATTTGCGTTTGGCTCAAATTAGAACTGATTAGATTTTTTAATAGATCTATCGAATAATTACGACGGGCTGGTCAAAAAGTACTGTCAAAATTTGTTTAAGAAAAAATTTTCACAAAAAACTTCAAACTCGCGTATCTCTCTTAATTTTGGAATGGGCTACACATACTCCTTAGTTCGCCGAGTTGATCCCACTGGACCCCCCCCAAATTTTTTTTCTGGCTACGGCCTTGCGCCCGCGCATATATATAAGTCTGCATTCTTATGACATTTATTTTACGGCTGTTTGTTAACTGTTTAGGGATAGTTTTCAAAATATTTTGTGCATATGTAATCTAAAGTGTTATTTTATGCAAATATCTTTATATTTGAAAATGGCACGCAAGAATTCTCAGCGTGTCATTTGTCGTCTTTAATGTCACGATCTCACAAGATGCCAAAAAGAGCCCAGGAGCTTTAATTGTACAAAGTTATTCAAACAAATATGCTTTGATGTGAGATAACAAAAGCACTGACCATTAAAATTATATTTATCAAATAAAACTTATCGAGTACTAACAAAATTATTAAGTATATCTTTTTTTGGTATGTGTGTGTGTGTATTTCTTACGATAGGACTAGCCTTGATCCTCGATATTTGCACGAAGTCCAGCTGCTGCTAATTCTTTGCCACATTTCTTAGGCGCGCGACGCAACCACTCTTTAATAAAAGTGCAAATAAATACGTTTGTAGCATCGGGATAATGTTTTTGAACTACATCTGAAAAATAAAATAACAAGTTTTAGATCTTATCGCCGATTTCAGTATAATCCAATTTTAAAATGCGCAAAGTAGCTTGTCGAGTTTTTGTTTCAATCCTTCAGGAATAAGTATAGGTATCCCAAAATATTATTCAATAAAGAGATTTAATCACACTAAAGTTTTCTTTTGTCTCAGATAAAAAATACACTAAATTTATTGTCAGTTAATTAACATTTATAAACTAATTGATCTGTTTCAATAATAGAAAGTATATTATAGGGTTTAGAATTTTACCTATTACAATTGTGCAAAAACGCAGTTCAGAAAACTTTTTTTTTTTTCTTCTTCCAAGCCAACTGAATGTTTGCACTAATTCAAAGGCAAAGCATTTTTTTAAGATGTTTTGTACAGTATGTTTTACACTTTGGCCGCCCAGTTTTTGTAATTGTTTTACCTGTGCAAAATTGTAATGTCATCAGGTCATTACTAACAATAAGTATTTTACACATTATTTGTCTAAACCATCATCAAAAACATAAATTAACAAATATAAACATAACTTAACAAATTATCTTACCAACTTTGCGTGATTTTGCTCATCCAGTAACAATCTCTTTAATGTTTGCAACTCCCCTTCGTTTTTTATAGGAAACATAGAAGTGAACGGATTCTCTCCCTTTTCATTTTGTTCGTTTGCTTGATTCCTTTTACAGATTATACATACATCTCGTTCATCATTTTGATTTGCAATAATAATGTTTACTTTATATTTTATATCCGTCAAAGCTTTTATAATAAACTTTTTGAATGAAGCATCGTCTGCAACCATACAAAATTATTAATTACTGAATACTGATTACAGATATATATATATATATATATAAGGGTGTACCTAAACTAGCGATAAATATTTTAATGACAAATACTTTGTAACATTTTAAGACGAAAATTCTAATACGAAAATGCCGAGGCTATAATAGTTTTCAAATGAGAAAAGTTTAAAGATAACGAATGACAAGGTTAGATTTTCGCGCGCTCAAGGATGGTAACATGGCCAATGATAAAGGTGCTTCCATGAATCGAATGCCTTTGAGTACTGTGAAATTGTTGCAAAAAAATTCAAAAGTTTTATTGAGAAAATATTTTTGTTTGTCCGCAATGAATTATTTATTCAATAATTCAATATATTCATGATATGTGTCATTATGTCATATTTATTTGGTTAATTCATATGATGGTAATAAATCTCCGCGATAAAAATTGATCAAATCGATGAAATCATTTTTTGTTCCAACTTTTGATTGAATTGGTTATAAAATTGCTAATACCAATTATTTATTCAATTCTGATATAAGTCTAGCCACTCTCTACTCGTTCCTAAAAATTATGATAAAATCTTAAATATTTAGAAACGAAAGAAGTTAACATAATGAAATAAAATAAAAAGAATTAACGTAAAATAAATCAAAACGGGCGTACTTCATCAAAACCCACGAAATAATTTTTAAATAAATTTTTTCAAAATATTTTTTCACGACGTACATTACTATAAGCTTTCTTTTTAATATTAAAATCGATTTATTTACATCAATGGGAAGAAAAATTTTAAATTAAATTAAAATTACAAAATGTATAAGTTAATAAAAACTAAAATACAAAACGTATAAACTAATAAAATTGAAACGAACAACAAATGCAACAATATTTATACAATAGTATTGTGAAAAAGTTGTTTATTGTTATTCTAATAACCAATTAAGATATTACAAGCAATGAACTCAATAATCAATTCCTTTTCTAGATTTTTCTACATTTAACACAAGGCATTGACAATTATTAAAAAACTATAAAAAATTTACTATATCGGGTTGTTCAGTATTCTGGAAATGGAAAAATATATTTAAAACTAAGTATTTTCGGAAAAACTATTTCAGAAAAAAATTATAGGGCAGTAAACGATGTATCAAGTGGTAATACAAATTTGACTTTAGGTAACAATGTCAAGACTACTTAAGATTTTTTTAAATAGGGACGTATATTTTTTGTTGCATGTTCTCGTACCTAGCATTAACATCATTTTACTATTTCTAGATTTTTGAATAACCCGCTACAGGAAATCAAATCTTGCTGCTTTTATCGACGTGGTCTAATGAAATAGAAAAGTAACTTTTATTAAATATTATGGATTATATATATTTAAATATGTATTTACCAGAAGATGTTATAACTTCACGTACTATGACTTTTGTCCAATTAATGACGTCAACAACTTGCATTGATTGACTGCCTTATCGTAAGTTTTGAAGTTAGTGTAATTTGGCCAGTATGCTTTTGTTTGATCCTCATCAACAAACTAATTTTTAGGAATAATTTGAATTCCGTCATCGAATTCAACGACGCAGTATGTTTGGAAAATGTCGCGGTACCGCGAGGGCTCGCGCCGCGCGCAACGCACCAATCGCGAGAGCGCGCTCGCCTAATTGGCCCGGCGCGCCGACGGGCTCCGCACGGCAAATCGTAACGCCCTAAAATCGCCTTTTCGTTTCAAAAGATGTTTTGTCGCTGAAAAATAACAAACAACTTGTCCTCCGATCTTCTGGAAAATTCGCGGATTACTATGAAAATCGCAAGAATCTTCTGGAAGGTCGGAGGCAATAAATAGCCCGCCCCTAAAGCCGCGCGTCGCACTTCGCACTTCGCTGTATAGCTAGTCTGTTGTGTACGCTTAGTTATTCGTCGCACATTGAATTTGTAGTAAGTGTAGGTGGCGCTACTGAGAGAGGGGTAGGATGATGCGACATCAAGTAGATATATAGACAGAGGTAGAGTCGTGAGCAGTGTCTTAAGAAAACTCGTATTATATTGATTTATATAAATAAACGTATGGAACTACAACAAGTCTACAATACTTATTAACAACAACAGTACAGAATTTGCGCACTTTCGCACAGTTTTCTCTGTCGTGACTCTTTGTGATTCAGATCCAGTTTGCGATATCGCACGCTGTCCGATCGCACACAGTTCGAGTTCGAACGTCTGTACATACTTCTGTAAAATACACTTTTTGTTCATTTATTTACGCACTCATTTATCGACGCCTTCACCTCCTTGTCCGACACAAAAGAAATCCGCCGCTGCTTTCAATTCGCACACAGTACTTTCGTGTGTCGTCCTCCATGGTGTTTGATGGTATTGCTAAGCACAATAAAGTATCTAATATTATATTTTAGAGCGATTTATTTTATTTATTTAACGACAGTTAGACGGTGTTACATTATAACGAAAAAATTATTTTATTATAAAAATTTTTAATAGTAGAGAAGGTTAATCGTCAGTATGGAGTAACGGAAATACGACATAATTTGTTTGTACATAAGGCAAACGTATTAACTTTTGACAAATATCAGATATTCGCCACCATCTCCTCTTAGACAATGTGTCAACTTTATACAGGGTGTCCTATTTTAAAAGTTCCACCCTCATAACTTTTCAGGATCAACGTTTGAAGGAAAACGACTCGGATAAAAGTTGTATGGTTTCGAGGGGGACATAAGATGGTGGCAATGATTTGACCTTGGATGGTCGTTTGAAGCTCACATGAACGTTACCTTTAATTTCTTACATGGAACCCCTTATATATTATTTAGTATATCGTTTGAAAGGGCATAAAATAAGAAAAATTTTGGCGCTAACCAAAGATCGATACGTTGACCCGTTCGGGAGTTATTTAAGATCAAAGTTGAAAAAAGTCAATTTTTGTGCAACAATAACAAATTTATTTATTGCAGTATTGAAGGCAATGTTTTCAACGAATACGATATTTCCCTGTCGTAACTCACAACAACTATTTGCTTGATCATTAGATCGTAATACATATTCCTTAAACACATATTCTTAATACATATTCTTTATATTGCGGATCTACGCAGCCATCAACAAAAATGCCATTTGTGTGTAAATTACGTACTTTCGGTGTAATAATGCGTTGCTTTACTTTTGTACAAGGTGCATGTAAAATATTATTTAATTCCGCATAGCGGTGGTTTAACTGTTGTAAAGGTTTATGTGATTTTCGTACAAGTTTTTTTAAATATTGCATAAAATTTTCAAATTTAAATGCACTGAAGGAGTCAAGTACACCAAAGTTTTTAACGTCATCAGGCATATGAATAAGATTATGCACGTTATGCGAAACTTTATGTTCGCCATATAGAATTTCAAAACTGTGCACGAAATGGTTCAATAGCTGTTGTGCATATGTTCAATAGCTGTTGTGTCTATGTATTGCTTAGT
This sequence comes from Leptothorax acervorum, assembly GCA_035220615.1. Classification (NCBI taxonomy): domain Eukaryota; kingdom Metazoa; phylum Arthropoda; class Insecta; order Hymenoptera; family Formicidae; genus Leptothorax; species Leptothorax acervorum. The sequence goes on from JASTWQ010000609.1 coordinate 74,974, forward strand.
TAAGTTTAGGCTACACATAATTCTGACAGCAACGCTAAGACTTACGAAATGGTAATAAAAACTCGAGTTAAGTACTAATTCGACAACAGGGCCGGTATATAATAAAAATTAGCGAAATTCTGTACCCTTCCATTGAGCAAGATATTTTAGTGACCTCGGTGTCTTATAGAATTTTCTGACAAATTCTACGGATATACTCGGTCTGAGTTCAATCAAATGATGAGATATTTGTTCAACTTTAACGTGAGGAAGACGAACCTGTAATTCGCCACTAACTCGTTTAGCATTTTTCGCACTGTACCGAGACAGATTACATGTAGATAATCCAACACTACATTTGTTACTAAACCTAAATTAGGAATATCTGCTAAGATGCTACGTCCTAAATGATAACGATCATCCGTTTGATTTACAAAGTCTTCATCTGTTCGCCTTCTTGCATCATTTTCCAGAAAGCATACTCTATTTTTCCTTAAATTACCCTCTACACAGCACTTGGTACAACTAGAGTATCCTGAAAAAGTTTTTACATTTAGAATGAATGCCTTTGCTGGAGCATCACAAATTATTTGTTTGATTACAACTTTATATGTTTTCCCATTATGGATCAAACCATCTCGAACAATATCAATAGCTTCTGTGACAAAATCTTTTAAAAATGCGGCAGCATTGCTCGGTTTAGAATTACCGTGATATGCGCATATTAAGAAAACGATACTATAATCAATCAGACAACCTAATATTGGCCACAGTGCACTGGTTGAAGACCTTGACAATGGTAACCCGTCGACATTAATGGACAAAGAAATAGTATTTTCAAAATTAACAAACATTGTAAAATTCTGTTCAATAAAGTCTATTAAACTGCGACCTAAACCGTAATGCCAGTAAAATCCTGCCATCCTGGTGCCATTTCTTTAATTTCTGTACGTTTTGGAGTCCGTAATAATGTCCGCGGATCGGTTGGTAAATCCGAATTATGGGGGTCGGTTTTCAATACTTGCAGAAGCGCTGATAAATCGGAATGTGAAATATTCCTTTCTACAGCCTACTTAGCAAGACCGGCTTTTAATTTGAATTTCTGTATAAACTCCTGATTAATATTTACAGCTTCATTTTCTTGATATTGAGCATTAATTTGAAATACATCATTGGAATTATTTTCTTCTAAACTATTATTGTTACTTAAGGGGGGATCCTCATGTAGACGACTGAAAATAAAGGGATTTTCGGGAATTTTTTTAAAAGAAACTATTTAATAAATCGCTTTGATAAGTTCTGGGCTATTTTATTTGAAAATTTAAGTACGTAAAAAATTTTTTTTTACTTTAAAAAAAAAATAATATAATATGTTTATAGGGCGTAAGAAAAAGCGTCGGTTTTAAACGGTGGGCATTCTAGCTCCTTGTTTACTCGTGCGAAACAAAAAAACAAAAAGATTTCTTATTGTTTATAAACATAGTTTGTCGGTGAACCTAAAAAAATGCAAAAAAGTTGAAAATTGACCAAATGGCGGCACTTTAAACAAAAAAATGCAATTTTCACTCACAAATGTGAACTTTATTAATTCAATAAAAATGGTTTAAATTAATTATTTTATTAATTTTAGAGGTTCACCGACTAGTAAATTTAATAAACTATGTGTACGTACAGAGCCAATTTTATTGGTCAAATAGTTTTTGAGTTATCGTGCCCACCAATTTCAAAAACGTGGTTTCGAGATAAACGCGTTTAAAGTTTTCGCCGCTCGTATACCCGCACGTATACCTGCGCGCAAGAAATGGCTGTGAGGCCTTTAAAACTTCGAATTTTATATTGTAACCTTGGGAATATATTCCACGAATAGTGTACTATTGATTACAATAAAAAAAAAAAAATCGATTTTTTAGACCGTCTACATGAGGATCCCCCCTTAAGCAAGGAGACACCTCTTCAATGTTCACTTCATTAACATATGCATCAAATATTTGTTCGTTTGAATATTCAAGTGGAGACGGTAAATTTAAAGTTATGTTGGGAGCTATCGGATTTTCTTCTCCATTGTCTATAGATCTTTGCTCATGTAAAAAGTGTTGGTGGCGAATCGAAGCCTCGTTATTTATCAACCTGCTTACGTTTCGAGTTGATACCGTGTTTATTGGTTTCCTTTTTGCCATGATTATTGTACCTATAATATAATGTATATAGATTGTAGATAAACAAAAGGCTATAATAACTGTTGAGGTAAAAAGAAGATCCGATTGTAAAGTTATCTTAAAAATCTTAGGAAACATTTATTTTTGTGCATATTTTCACAACTTTGACAGTCGAGAAAAAAGAATGAAAATTTATGAAAAAATTTAGGTTATTTTAATACTTATACTTTTTGATGATAGTTTATTTATGAAAATAATTCATTTCTGTTGTTAAACAAACTTGTTAGTTAAAAATTGCTATTTTTCTCTTTTTACATATTAAGAAAAACTTAGAATTTGTTTAGAAAACAAAGTGATCTTTGCGAAACCGTGTATTGAAGGGTGTATTTTGATAGTTACTAAGAATTTCGTGTGCAACATGCATGTTTTACAAATAGTAGTAAAAAATAGCATTCCAGTGTTTCATACACGTAAACCTATTTAAATAATTGTACTCTAAACTTTGAGACATACATTGAACTTTATGTATAAAGAACTTTACAATATATATTCACATTTCGTGAAATTTATTGCATGTTGTACATTTTTCTTACTTTGCCCAAGTGCATAGGTTGCAGTCTACTTAATTAACACTACAAATTCTTTGAAGCATTCTTCTTCTCCTTTTTTTCAACAAAGAAAGAAGAAAAACGCTTTAAAACATTTGTAGCAGCAAATAAACTGCAACTGTAAAATCTAGTATCAATATACACATTAAACATTTATCAATTAAAATTTGTTTTTATATACTGCACTATAAACACCATGGAATAAAAATAAGTTTTGCGATATATAATGCCAAATTTATAATGCTATACAGTACGTGAGACTACTACTGTACATGAGTTATCTGGGATGGACATATCCAGATATGAGGTACTAAAATACTTAATTGTCACTGGACGTGTCAATTGGATGTCAAATGGATATGTCAAATTGTATTCTTAACATTTTTCATAAATAATTTAAGTGTACGGCTCATCAAAGTATACCGTGTCTTTTTGAAGGTTATGTGGTGATCATCATATATAAATTATTTATGCGAAATGTTAAGAATATAATTTACACATGAAATTACAGATTATACTATACAAAATGACAATATACATATAAATAAAATTTACTTACCTGAAAAGAAGTCGTCGATCCAGCACAAGATATGAGTCCGCATGAGACACGATCGACACACGAGAATCACAGGCGAGGGAATGGGCGGAAGCCGGAAGGCAAAATACGCGGGAAATAAACTGCGCGGAGCGCCAATATAACGGAAACCGCCATTTCACATACATTCAGGAAGTGTGGCAGATTAGGCTGATATTTCATGTGTCGTATTATTAATTGATTACAAGATATTAGATAGAGAATTTCTATTAGAAAGTCTCGAATTTCTCTATCCTGCAGCTAATTAACAGGCTTACAAAAAATTTATTGGCGTGCAACACATAAAATATTAGCAATATAAGCTGTGTTCTTCTTGTCTCATTTTTAGAAAAAATTGCACTTAATGTAGAGTAGGTACACTTTTCACAAAAATGTAAATATTTTTGACCGAATCGATAATCGATTTGGGTTTAGAACAAAAATTTAGAACAGCAGGATACATCAGCTAGTTCTCGCACGCGCCGAGAAATAGCTTTATTGTAAAATATTTGATAAAATTTGTGTGTTGATCGCATATGTCACAGATAGATTTGTTAACGTAAAACGGATCCCAGACAGCACACGATATCCTATGGACATCCGTTTTATGTCCATTTCTTGTCCCAATGTCCATGGACCTTATAAAGATATCCATAGGATATACATTTGTGGACACTGAAGGAATATCCAAAAATGGACCACTTTGTATCCTTATGCTATCCTTATTTGTACTCACTCCGCCAACGCCATCTGCATGCCATCTTCACGCCCTCCGGCGAGCCATCTTGTCTCGTTCTCCGTGCAAGACGGACGTTTCTTTGTGACTCTCTTTAGTTAAACATATATATAGATCGACAGGACAGCGTTAGAAAGGTATATCTCAGACGGTGCACCTCGCGACTTTATCAGTGGCAGCGTACGGACCATACTCTCATCCTCCGGACAACGGACAGCGGATCGTGGCCACTGGCCGGCACGCGACAGGTTACATTGCGCAGCTCGCGTGACCTTTCGAGGTAACCGCCTCATTTCGGTGTGCTCGCCGCCTGCCCTCTCGCCGGGCACCAGATTAAAGTGCGCCGTGACAAAACAGATACAGATGTAAGTATATTTTTATATTATTTAACCGTGCAAGACGGACATTTCTCTGTGACTCTCTTGTGATAGTGAAACATATAGATTGACAGGACAGCGTTAGAACGGTATATCTCAGACGGTGCATCTCGCGACTTCATCTGCAGTGGCAGCCTATAATGGACCATACTCTCATCCTCCGGACCACGAATCGCGGATCGTGGCCACCGACCGGCTCACTACCGGCACGCGACAGGTTACATTGCGAACACTACGCAAAAATGCGTTTGCAGTTTTTATATTATTTTTTGTATACCTATATATTCATACTTTTTAAAAGTCACCTGTAATCTACTATAGCATGAAATTTATTTTGAATTAAGGGGATACAGATTTGTGCCAATATTCGCTGAACATTAGCATTTGTACGTGCGATTTGTGAATTTATTATAGGTAGTTTTGTTAATTTCAATTCGAGATATTTGTTTTCAAATATATAACGCTAAAGCGTTTGAGGGTGTTTACTACCTTAAAAATTATGGATTTTTATGTGATTTTATTCGTACTCATGGAAATTTTTGGAATTTTTTTTATATATTATAAATTTAATTCTTATCTTTTTTTCTGACAAAATTGTTTCTTTTTTTTTTACAAAAATTGAGCAAACACCCTTATTAAAGTTTTCACATTAGTTTTTATAACTATTTTGATACTTGTTAATTAAAAAAAAACAGCAATTTGTGTACGTATGAAAGGAGAATCTTATGAAGTATGGTACAGATTATACATACAGGTTTAAAATTTTAAACCTTTATGTAATCTGTACCACGCGATTGCTGTTTACGTGCAATATACGTTTAACAACACGGATATATATATATACATACATACAATACATACAATTAATATAATATAATCGTGTGTGTGTATGTATAAATTTATATTATACGATTGTACAATGTACACATACAAGTTGCTGTTTTTTTTTTCAATTAAATTGCTACAAGTACGTTTTAAACAATGGACACACTATATGTGTGTGCGCGTAATTACAAGTACAAAATACTTTAAGATTGTTTAAGATTGTTTAATTAATATATACGTATATACAGGGTGTACCTAAACTGGCGATAAATATTTTAATAACAAATACTTTGGGTAAAAGTTTACAATAACTTACACAGCTCGGATTACTTTGACCTTGACATATGTTGTCAAGGTCACCCTCCTGAGTGACCTTCAGAAGGTTTTAGTCGGCGGTCGCTGTTTATTAAAAAGTTATAAACAAAAAAAGTTTGGAAAATATAGCAGCTATTTTGAGTATTGGAAGGCATAAACGACTAATATTACGTTTTTTTTTAAAGCAGAGAATACTTTATTTCGCGAGTATGTGCTTCAACTTACAAAGCACATACTTGTAAAGCGCGTCACTAACCTATAGGTTAGTGGCGCGCTTTACAAGTGTGTGCTTTGTATGTGCTTTGTATGTGCTTCAACTTAGAGAGCACATACTTGTAAAGCGCGCCACTAACCTATAGGTTAGTGACGCGCTTTACAAGTGTGTGCTTTGTATGTGCTTCAACTTAGAAAGTTGTTTATAATTTTTTAATAAACAAAAAGAAATTTGGTGGGGAAAATTATTTAAAGCAGTGAATTTTTGGTATATTGAAAGGAAAGTTACCAATCTCTGCTTTAAATAACTTTTCTTTCAATATATCAACAATTCACTGCTTTAAATAATTTTCCCACCAATCTATTTTTGTTTATAACTTTTTAATAAACAATGACCGCCAGCTAAAACCTTCTGAAGATTACTCAGGAGGGGGACCTTGACAACATATGTCAAGGTCAAGGTCGTTTATGCCTTTCAATACTCAAAATAACTGCTATATTTGTCAAATTTTTTTGTTTATAACTTTTTAATAAACAACGACCGCCGACTAAAACCTTCTGAAGGTCACTCAGAAAGGTGACCTTGACAACATATGTCAAGGTCAAAGTAATCCGAGCTGTGTAAGTTATTGTAAACTTTTACCATACTTTGTAACATTCTAAGACGAAAATTCTAATACGAAAATGCCGAGGCTATAATAGTTTTCAAATAAGAATAGTTTGAAGATAACGAATGACAAGGTTAGATTTACGCGCGCTCAGGGATGGTAACATGATAAAGATGCTTCCATGAATCAAATGCCTTTGAGTATTGTGAAATTGTTGCAAAAAAATTCAAAAGTTTTATTAAGAAACTATTTTTGTTTGTCCGCAATGAATTATTTATTCAATAATTCAATATATTCATGATATGTGTCAATGTCATATTTATTTGGTTAATTCATATGATGGTAATAAATCTCCGCGATAAAAATTGATTTTATTAGCTGTCTTAATCTAGTATTGATTTGCTTATTAATAAGGTTGTCAGGGAAGGAATTGTTATGTAAAATTGTTTCAACTATTTTATTGTTTGTTTGGTGGAAGCGTTCGTCAGATAGTACGATAGCGTGGTCAGTAAGACTATTTATTGTGTTAATCTTATACTTGAGCGGATGACTCGAAAAGAAATTAATGTACCTGCCATTTGGACATCATTTTGTTTCCATTGTATACTGTCGGCTTTGTAAAAACGATCGACTTTTAATTATGTTTCCCGTTACGAATTTGTTGTAGCAAGATACTTGAGAAGAACCCAATCTCCCGGGTCGAAACGTCGAACTAAACGTTAATTAATTTTTTTCTCGCCAATTGTGTCGATTAAATAAACGATTTTCTGTAAGGATAATTTTCCGTCGAGCCACCGTCCGGAATTGAATACTATATCGGCAATGAGACATTAATTTGCGGCAACGCCCCTGCGAGCTCACCCCTGTGGGAAAACGGGTCGCATACTTTAAAAGTTTGGTTTTTTGAGCCAGTAATATATATGCATTACCAAATCTTGTAAATGCTTTCTGATATTCGTCTGATTTTGAAAACAATTAAAAAGGTGATTTTTTTTCCTCTTCCGAAAAATGACGGGTTATAGTCGCACCCTGTCAGTGCATGAAATCCAGGCAAACTCTTACATATCGATGGCCCTAATTCAGTATATAATTGCGAAACATTAATATACCGTCTATTATTTCCAACTTCAACCTCCATGAAAATTTTCAAAGTGTCGCTCTCTAGATGGTCCATATTACCTAACATTATCACAAGGATATCTGTGTCTGAACATTTAATTAAAATATTGGAGTCAGTCTTGATTTTACAAATATGGTGTACTATTTTTGTGTCCGCTTTTTCGTAATATTCGCGCATTTGTAATTATTTTATATTTGTAATTATTTCTCAAAAATGTTTTATCGTAACATAACTTTATCATATATGGTTAAATTCGTAAAAAAATAACTTTTTATTTGGTGATAAAAAACTTTAAAATTTTGAAAAAACTGTATTGGTGGCGGGGGTATGTTTAAAAACAAAAGAAATATACAATAATAAAAAAATTATTTTGTCATTATTTCAAAGTACTTTTAAGCCATTTAATTTCCATTTTGAAAAATTTTTCTATCTCATAGTTTCAGAGATATTTGGCCCAAAAGAGAAAAACCGACTTTTTTTGAAGGGGTGTTTTACCCCCTAAACATGCGTATGGGCACGTATAAAAAAATACGTGTCTCTTATTTTTTTCTAGACAACAACATATTAAAAGCTCATCAAAATCGGAGGGGGACACCTCCGTGGGTTTTCTTGTCAGCATTTGGTAATAGTTAACAAGATTGATATAAATCATGTAGAACTGGGCAGTTTTTCCAAAGTCTCCAATTATACAAGCTTCTTTGTGTGCAAAATATTGTTTTAGGTCAGAGATATTTTTATTGTCAACTATACTAATGGAAGGTGTTTTATCATTATTAAATTTGATTAGTTGTGTGCGTAGGTTTTCTGTAACTTTAATTCCAGTATGTTGAAGAAATGCTTCAAAATGCAGAATTTTCAACCCTACTGCCATTAACGGATGTAGTCGTTTACATCTATTAAAATGTTTTCCTGCAAGAAATCCTTTTACAGACCCACTTGCTAGTATTTCCTTTTCAATTGCAATATTTATTAATCCGCAGTCACTTATGAATTTTCCGATGGCTTTAAAATAAGCGAGCATAATATGAAAAGATCCCAAATGGATAAATAGATTATTATACAGGATGTCCGCGTATAAATGGCCACCCCATATTATCTTGCAAACTACAGGAGATAGACTCAACAAATATAATATCAAATTAAATGGTTTTAATTGAACTCTATTGTGAGCATAGTGATTGCTTATAAAAATTATCTATGTTAGAGAACAGAGTAGTATGCATAACTTTTTACTGTAATGTGAATATTTCGATATAATAAAAGTTGTAGTGTTCTTTCTAAGGAATACAACGATGTATGATATAACATATTTATCTTATAAATTATACGAGTTTTGTTAAGTCAAAGTTTCGCGGGTGACTACTATCTTTTCAATTTCGGTCCTGCGGTGTGGCTAACAATAAGTTCCGACTCTCGCATTAGCGATTGAAGTTTGATAGATGTCACGTATCACACGTCAATCGCTAATGCGAGAGTCGGAACTTTTATTATATCGAAATATTCACATTACAGTGAAAAGTTATGCATACTACTCCGTTCTCTAACATAGATAATTTTTATAAGCAATCACTATGTTTACAATAGAGTTCAATTAAAACCATTTAATTTGATATTATATTTGTTGAGTCTATCTCCTGTAGTTTGCGAGATAGAAAGGGGTGGCCACTTATATGCGGACACCCTGTATAGAGGTTTCTCAGTGGCTTGGATTTGCATTGCAACTGTTGCGATTACTAAATCATAAGTTACACCAATGGAAGGTTGATTCAATTCATTTGCAGATTGTTGACTTTGTTTCATTGTTTCTATAACTACTGATACATTAGTAAGCGATACGTTTATTGGTGTTAGATAATAAATTGATTTCTTTGACACGTTAATATTTTCAACAAATCTGCTATTAAATCCTATCCAAATTGGGATGTTCGGAATTTTTAGTGCATGTGACAGCATCCAAATAGCGTCCATTTTTTTTATTAGTTGTAACTTGTCTGGAGGTGATTGTCGTTGTTTATCCTCATTTGACAGCAAAACCTCTACCATTATAGCTTTTTTGGTATATGAAGTTAATTCCAGAGTGATAGTATCAAAAGTTCGTCTTCTTTTCGATCCTGTCGTAACTCTATCTTGACGATTTTCTGATGAATCTTCATGTGTTTCATCATTTACATTCTGGTATATAATTCCAACGGTATCGTGCAATGTGTCTTTGCCACTGGTTGTGTCAACATACCTGTCATAATTGTCAAATGCTACCCCAGTGAATAAATCAGGGGATAGAAAAATACCTTCCGGGTATATATTTGTCCGATTAGTCAACAAAAAAGTAACTTCAATTTCGAGCTCTTCTATAACATTGTAGCTACAGCAATGCCCATACCTATTGATAATGTTTATGATTTTACGGCTACTTGTCAGGCTTTTCATCTGTATCTGGCTATCAACATTCTATCCTTCCTTTTCTTCTTTCCTAGTAAATACTTTGGTAACTCTTCTGTTAAGATTCTTTATAACTACTATTGTATCTTGACTCGTTTATCTTCATCTTTCTCTCCTCCTTCTCCTTTTCCTCTATTCTCTTTACGAAATTTTCTGCCGCCTCCTGGTCCTCAGCCTCCATTTCTTTCCTCAGCTGCTCCTTCTCCATCCCCGCCCTCTCTATCAGTTCCCTTCTCTTCTTCTCCCACTTACTTTCCTCTTTCCTTGACCTGTTTTAATCTAGATCCTTTATGCATGCCTGAACTATTTTTTTTTCTGACTGTCTCGTCTTCTCATACCTTACAGCCCTTCTTATTGCCCTCACTTTTATTTCCTTTATTTTGGCTTCTTCTGATATTATATAATTTGGGGTTCTTCTATCCAATCCTAAAATCCATTTAACATACTTTCTTTTTATCACATCTAATCTACTTTCGTATATCCACCCCCATATCTCAGCTCCGTATAATACCACGCTCTCTACCAGTGACTCGAACATCTTCATCCTTTTTCTAAAATCTTCTTTAAATATCCTCTCTCCTATGCTCCATGTCCTCTTCATCGCTATAGTAGCTTTTTTTAGCCTATCTTTTATATGATTCTCCGCTCCTCCGTTTTTCTGTAGGATATATCCCAAATACTTTATTTCTTTGACCTCCTCTATGTATTCTTTTCCCCATTTCCACTCCCTTTTCTTTCTTCTTCCCCTAGCCTTCTCGAACACCATTATTTTCGATTTCTCTGGACTCAAACTCAAACCCTTCCTCTCCAGATACCTTTTGAACCTCCTCATCATTTCCTTCAATTCTGCCTCTCTCGTCGCCATTAAAACCACGTCATCCGCACATGATATTGTCCAGAATTTTTCATTCCCTATCACAAGTCCTCCTGCTTGTCCTTTTTCCATTCCCTCCTCTAAATCCATAATATATACATTGAATATGTTCGGGCTCAACGAACATCCTTGTCTTAGTCCCTTTTCTGTCCAAAATTCCTCTGTCTTCTTATCCCTTATCTTCACTACATTTTTCGTTTTTTTGTATGTTTCCATTATTCTTCGTCTCAAGTTATCCTCAATTCCTATCTTCTTCATTGTTTCATTCAATTTCCTTCTATCCACTCTATCGAAAGCTGCCTTAAGATCAGCAAAGAATGCAAAAACCTTTCCACTCTTCTTACTCAGCTCCTTATTCGCTACATAGTTTACCGTATATATTGCATCCATCGTTCCTCTATTCTTTCTAAACCCGAATTGCACTTCTCTTAACTTACTCTTCACCTCCTTCTCCAACCTCGCATTTAAGATACTTGCATAAATTTTATACGCCGTATTCATTAACGTAACTCCCCGGTAGTTTTTCGGGTCGTTTCTCTCTCCTCTTTTATATATTGGACTAATCATACCTTTATTCCAATCTCCCGGTATGCCCTCTCCTTTCCATATTCTATTAATTAACTTCAGGAATTCTTCACCTACATCCTTCTGCATAATTCTCCACTCCTCGTTCTCAATCCCGTCATCTCCTGTTGCCTTTCCCATCTTCAGATTCTTTATTACTTCAATCACCTCTTCTCTCGATATTTCTTCAACTCCCACCGTTACCTCCACCTTCGTGCCATCCTCTTCGCCCTCGTCTTCTATGTCTAGCACTACCCCTTCCTTTGTCCCGCCTAACATTTCCATAAAATGGTCTCCCCACTCGTCCATTTGTATCTCCTCGCTTATCCCCTCATTTTTCTTTTTCCTGTATTTATTTATATACTTCCAAGCTTCCGCTTCGTTTTTAATGTTCCTTATCGTTTCTTCTTTCTCACTTTCATGCCTTCTCTTCTGCTCTTTACACCATTCCTTGTGCTCCATTCTTTCCCTCACATACTCTTCTTTTTCGATTCTTCCCTTCTTCCAGTCCCTCATCAATCTCCTCAATCTTTTTTCCCTTTTCTTCCATTCCTTATTGTTTGAAAGTCAAACCAGACATTCTGGAAAATTCGTGTTATTGAGAGCACGGAATTCGCAGCTCCGTTTCGAACGGCGCGACCCTTAATCACGTGCCTCGACGAACGTTTCGCACGCTTATTCGTCAAGGCACCGTGCCTAGCGACAGGAACGCGTGTTCCACACGTTAGCCTTCGAAATAACAGCGAAAAACAAGATCACCCGCTATCCCCGTTTTCGCACAGCGCGACTGCCGAAATCGAGCGCGAAGCGGGCAGAATCTCTAGGCTCGTCGGCTCGTTCGCACGGTAGCTGACGACCCTTAATAATATCTCGATTCGTTCATGCGACATTGAATATTGTTTGCGCGCGAGAAACCTGTTTTGTGTTAACCTGACTTTATGTGCGTGCATTGAATTTACGTTTGTGAGTCGACGCCCGTGTCATCTTCGCTATCGTCCTCGGCCTCGCGATCAAGATCTCCGTCGGCCGCGAGCAAGATCTCCGACGTCAAGATATCCGACTACGGAACGGCCATTTAAGAAGGACGGATCAAAGGTCTCCGCTCATACGCGAAGGTCTCCGGGCGTCGCCTGCTCCGTATTGTGCAAAAATAAACGTTTTGAATTGTTTCTGTGTAACAACACGAGTTCTCAAATTTCTTCCCGCTCCGAATCCTTCAACGAGACTCTACGCTCGTGCTACCGAACGTCCTCGCGCTCATCTCTGAGCGAATCCCGGCAACTCATATTGAGACAATCTCGTCGAGATCGCCTCCCGAACACTTATTGTACCATTCTCTTCTTCCTAATCTCCATGGAATTATCCTTTTCTTGTGCTTCGTAATAGCGCTTCAGTAGATGTATAAGGGGGTTCGAACCCAACCTAGGGCGAGGGGGGTAGAGGGGAAGGGGGTTCCGCGACGCGGGGTATTCCATACCCGGTGGGCGAGGGGTCCCCGGGGGCAAGGGAGGGGGCCAAATGTTGGCGAGGGGGGTAGAGGGGAAGGGGGGTTCCGCGACGCGGGGTACTCCATGCCCGGTGGGCGAAGGGTCCGCGGGGGCAAGGGAGGGGAAACGATGAGCGAGGGGTCCGCGGGGAGTGGTGGGGAATGCTGGGCGAGGGGTCCGCGGGGAGAGGGGAACCGCGTTTACTGACATCGCGGCGGCCCGCGGGAGAGGGGGAACCGCGCTATGGGCCGCGATGGATGCGGACGCGGTGGGCCCGCGGGTAGGGGGGGTCCACGGTGAGGGGGGTCCAGACTGCAACCCGCATCATATATCGTTTCCGCGTGCGCGCCTGCATGAATGGGCAACCCGTCATACTGACCTGTATGTCTCTACAACAAGCGGTACGTATGATGTATGTACGTATGTATGTATGTATGTATGCATGTATGTATGTATGGTCGTGGTCAAAAAGGTTGTCCGACTTTTTTTTCTAATTTTGGAACGCACTCTGTCATGTGAAAGTTGATGGTCCCTGCTCACGGCCATAACCTAAAGTTTCGCAGTGACATATTATCGGAGCAGATGGACAATCTATACAAGGTGTCGAAATAGTTTAAAATACCAAAAGAAGTATAAGAATACGTGTATTTTGACGCAAGGAACAAAGCCAGTCATAAAGAGGAAAAAAGAGAAGAGGAATATGAGCAGAGAATGGTAAGTAAAATGACCAGTGACCAATATTAGAAAGGAAATGTAAGAAATAATAATATACCCATATAAATATTTATATACCTATACCTATAATAACTTTAGACAAACAATTTTTATTAACAATTATCAATATTACAATAAAAAAATGCATAATTATGACAAAAAATATATAATTAAAATAAATAAATACAATAGCATATAATAAGTAATAACTATTGCAATAATTGTTATGCACTTGAAGCAAAAGAAATGACATTGTATGCAGAATTATTTTAAAGAATTCTAGTATATTATACATATTAGGCACATCATATATAATTTCATGAGGAGAAGCGATGAGATTAAGCAAAAATGTTATGCAAGAAATTGTTGGTGCATTTCCTGGTATAGATGAGGCAATGAGCTATGCAGAAGTTATGAAGTAAATTTGCCATTTTTATATTTCTTATTTTTGTAAAACATTAATAGGATAATCTACCTTTCTAGTAAACTAAAATTGTAGATACATCTAAGATCTTCTATTCTCTATTTCCTTTTTTTTTTATTTTAATTCCTTTACATGCTGGTTCTAGGCTTGTAAAAGGAATAACTTCTCTGTTGTGGTGTTTGATACTGCACCTACTGGGCACACATTGAGGCTACTATCGTTTCCGCAAGTGGTTGAAAAAGGATTGGGAAAACTAATGCGTTTAAAAATGAAGATTGGTCCCTTTATCACACAAGTTAGAATTAATCCATGCTATTTTGAGTATTTTTCCTAAAATTAATACATATTAGGTATATCAAGTGTTCCTCCCCGAATTATTTAAATTAAAAAAAGATTGTTCTTTTATAGATAAGTTCGTTGTTGGGATTAACGGATTTCAATATAGATACATTCTCCAATAAGATGGAGGAAATGCTTGCTGTCATTCGACAAGTTAACGAACAGTTCAGAAATCCCGATCAGACAACGTTTATATGTGTTTACATAGCAGAATTTTTGTCGCTTTATAAGACAGAACGACTTTACAAGGCTGTGTCTTGCAAGGCATAAAATTCAAGATAAATATCTAGAGCAGGTAATTAACGTTGTATTTATGATTATGACTGAAGAGCTAAATAATTACCATGTTTAATTTATCTTTCAAGAATTTTATCTTCTACTTCTTTTTATTTGCATTTTGACGTAATAAATAAAAAATTTAATACGTTCTAATAATTATTTAGCTCTTCAGTCATAATCATAAATACAACGTTAATTACCTGCTCTAGATATTTATCTTGAATTTTATGCCTTGCAAGACACAGCCTTGTAAAGTCGTTCTGTCTCATAAAGCGACAAAAATTCTGCTATGTAAGCACATATAAACGTTGTCTGATCGGGATTTCTGAACTGTTCGTTAACTTGTCGAATGACAGCAAGCATTTCCTCCATCTTATTGGAGAATGTATCTATATTGAAATCCGTTAATCCCAACAACGAACTTATCTATAAAAAACAATCTTTTTTCAATTTAAATAATTCGGGGAGGACACTTGATATACCTAATATGTATTAATTTTAGGAAAAATACTCAAAATAGCATGGAATAATTCTAACTTGTGTGATAAAGGGACCAATCTTCATTTTTAAACGCATTAGTTTTCCCAATCCTTTTTCAACCACTTGCGGAAACGATAGTAGCCTCAATGTGTGCCCAGTAGGTGCAGTATCAAACACCACAACAGAAAAGTTCATTCCTTTTACAAGCCTAGAACCAGCATGTAAAGGAATTAAAATAAAAAAAAAAGGAAATGGAGAATAGAAGATCTCAGATGTATCTACAATTTTAGTTTACTAGAAAGGTAGATTATCCTATTAATGTTTTACAAAAATAAGAAATATAAAAATGGCAAATTTACTTCATAACTTCTGCATAGCTCATTGCCTCATCTATACCAGGGAATGCACCAACAATTTCTTGCATAACATTTTTGCTTAATCTCATCGCTTCTCCTCCTGAAACTATATATGATGTGCCTAATATGTATAATATACTAGAATTCTTTAAAATAATTCTGCATACAATGTTATTTCTTTTGCTTCAAGTGCATAACAATTACTGCAATAGTTATTACTTATTATATGCTATTGTATTTATTTATTTTAATTATATATTTTTTGTCATAATTATGCATTTTTTTATTGTAATATTGATAATTGTTAATAAAAATTGTTTGTCTAAAGTTATTTATATAGGTATATAAATATTTATATGGGTATATTATTATTTCTTACATTTCTTTTCTAATATTGGTCACTGATCATTTTACTTACCATTATCTGCTCATATTCCTCTTCTCTTTTTTCCTCTTTATGACTGGCTTTGTTCCTTGCGTCAAAATACACGTGCTTATATTTCTTTTGGTATTTTAAACTATTCCGACACCTTGTATAGATTGTCCATCTGCTCCGATAATATGTCACTGCGAAGCTTTAGGTTATGGCCGTGAGCAGGGACCATCAACTTTCACATGACAGAGTGCGTTCCAAAAATTAGAAAAAAAAGTCGGACAACCTTTTTGACCACGACCATACGTACGTATGTACGTACGTATCGCGGCGGCCAACGGGAGAGGGGGAACCGCGCCATGGTCCGCGAGGATGAGGACGCGGTGGGCGCTCTCGCTACCGCTCGCGTCGACCGCGGATCAGCGTGACATCACCGCGCTTGCATATCACATTCTCTTTCTACTTACCTCTTCACGTTCTCTCTCATACTCACCTCCTTACCTATACCTCCTCGTATTTTCCATCCGCTCCCGTTTGCGTCCTCTCTCCCGCTCTCAGATGTTCATTCTTATTCGCGTATTTATTACTAAAGCAGATGCATATTTTTAAAATATTTGCTTTTAAAAATAGAAAAGTCACAGTTTTTATAATTAAACGACGCGGTAGCGTTCTACCGTCAGGTATTTAAATTTTAAATATTTAATTAACGCAATTTAAGGAATTGGAAGGGAGAGGTGGAAGGATAATAAATTTAAGCTTTTTTAAATCATTATACATTTTATTCAGTTTTTATTATAGTATAGATTAAATAAGTAAGTATGGCATGTTCTGATGGATCTTGTGATTCCTCAGTATCACGTACATCCTCTACTACCTCCAGAAGGACTCGTCGCTGAGCTGTAGAAAAAGTAAATAATTAAATCTAAAAACTCAAAATTGCGAAAAAACCGATCCTTAAATTTGAACTTTAAAATAAGGTACTTACCAAATTTTACTATGTCTCACGAGGCACTATTACAACCCGCACCCCTGTAGCCACGTCCACCGTCACATGCAGCGGATGGAGGATGAACTCGTCATAGGGCGGGGGTGTTCGAGGCTCAACCTCGACATACCACGGAGACCGCTGAGATGAACTCGGCGAAGGTGACCGCGGAGACGGTCCGGCGGCGGTATGCGCGGCACGCGCGGCGCGTAGCCAATATTCGCGCATGCATACGTCACACGTAGCCGGCGCGAACAATTTTCGACACCTAATGCACCGCTTAATGCACCGCTTAATGCACCGCATCTTAGTCGTTTGACAGCTTAAGACAAACTGAACAAGCGAAAGAAAAATTTAAGGGGAAGGTGTAACCGAGCCATGATAAAAAATTCGGAGAAAAGTAGCTTCAGTCCTTATCATGCAGGACACTAGCTATCGTTCAACACTGTGCGAAATTTGACCCAGAACCTTCATACGAGATACGATGTATGGACAATGGTTCCATGCAAACGTATGTGTTTGATGAAATCATCGCGACATTGATATGACATACGTACGTACATACATACGTACATACATACATACGTACATACATACATACATACGTACATACATACGTACATACGTACATACGTACATACATCATACGTACATACGTACGTACATCATACATACACATACATACATACATACATACATACATACATACATACATACATACATACATACATACATACATACATACATACATACATACATACACACGTAAAGAAAATGTAATTGCATCTTCACATAGGACACAGCTAATAACTATGTGGAAAAAGGGAAAAAAAATAAAACATTTTAACGTTTATATAATTTATTTCTAAATAGATTGCAACTTCTTCTGGCGTTGCGACCACCAGTTAAATATTTTAAATACATTTTGCAATGCGCAATTCTTAACATGTTTTCCACATCGCACAGTATTAGTAACATCTAGATTATTTAAGGATTCGATATCTTCGTAATCTGCATCCAAAGTCTCCATGATTAGGTTTTCTCTCACATCATTCTCAAGCATATCCACCAGCCATTCACGTTTCTGGCGTCCCTTGACGTACACGAGAGTTGACGTCTCGTCATCCTTTTCTGTACCAAGCACTGCCGATGTAATTAGACTTTTCGCCATGCTGTATGGGACCATCCCGTCTTCCTATCGTAATCTATGGTGATTAGCAATCAACCATGAAGCACATGATTTGTCGGATTTTGTAAGGAGATTCCATGGCATGGGGCATGTAAAAATGTAATGCGCCAGAATGGTTCCGTTTTTTAACACCGCCACCTCTTTTACGACAAATTTCATTCCGACGATAAATCCTTGCAGATCGACAAACGTTGGCATGATCATGATGCAGCGAAGTAACAATTTATACTATAGTTTATCGCGATACATCTGTCTCTCTTATATCGAAATATTTGCAAATAGTGCAATTTACATGATTTTGCGCACTACGTTAGACAGAGGGCAATATTCGATTATGCGATCATGCAAGATGAGGCAATAGGCGGTAGTATTTGCAGGCACATTCTCTTTGCAGTCAAATTCTATTCGCACATCCACGGTGGTGCTCTTGACAGATTCGTTTTGTCGCGAGCAATCGATAACAACAAAAAGTCCATTTGCCAGGAATGTGGCCACGGTGCACAACGTTTCGTAGCAGTCGTATCCGTAATAAGCTTTACGAAAACGTGCATACATATCAAAAAGAACGGCGTATCGTTTTTTACCAAAATCTAGATTCAAGTCATCGTACGGATAAAATTCAGAGTTTAGATAAAGCTTGATATTGGTCAAGTTACAGTCATCGAATATGCTAACATCTTGAGACATAATATTCTTGCGACCGGCCTGCAGCGCAAAGATAACATATCGCGGCTTCTCTAACTGAGTCGTAGTCTTGACAGCCCACGAATGCTTGGTCGTGCTCTGCAACAGGGGGTACTCATACAGATCCCACGAGCGAAAACTGACACTAAGATATCGCCCGCTTTCCAAAGCCCGTAACAGGGACAATTTATTGACCTCGTTTAATGTAACATGAGGCATTCGCCACTGTACTTTAAACAATTCAATTTCCGGCTCCGTCGTCGGATTTCCTACAATGCAATTGTTATCGCTACGCGCTCGTATCAAAATTAATTCATGACGAGCGTTAACAACCACGCGTTTGTAATCCTCACAAAAGCCTAGCAACATCTTGAGCGGTACGCAAAAGTTGAAATATCCGTCCGGTATGCTCGATCCAACGTCCCATCCAGCATTCCGCATGATTATAGCACTGTCATACGTTAGCGATACATAATTCTTGATAGTACTGGTTATTCCAACGTTTCTATTGCGATCAATCTCCACACCGTTAAGCTCATATCGAATTTCGTCAAACATGAACGCCACGCAATTATTTACAAACGTTGCCACAGACTCGTCATTCCTTTTCTTTATCTTTAATGTTCCTTCGACGTAGAGAAAGCTTTCACACGGCAACGTGTATAAATCTTGTTGTTGTATGGGTATTCTTATCTCATCGCTATGCACAAATGTCGTGTTAGCGTATGGATTGTATGTATGAGACTCAATCTTGACGACGCTGTCGTCAAAGATCGGTTCACCTCCAATGTTCAAGATATTAGCCATGTCGCACGACAAAACCCAATGATTTTAAAAATTCAACGTTCGACGCGGTGAGTTTCTTCTTCGGCGATCGAATTGTCTTTCTAATTATGTTTTTCGTCTGTTGCACCTGTTGCACCTGTTCGGCTTCGTTCAATATGAGCATCTCACGTTACCACTGACGTCTTCGCACATGCAGTCTAATGGTGATCTCTTCTCCACGAAAATCGATCAACCGACCGTCCTGATCCACAACGCGAATTGTTAGGTCCGTAATGCTCCGTACGGTGATCGGCAGGTAAATGATCTGTGCCGGCGTTTCCGATATCTTATATCCTTGTGGCACACTCGGTGAAAATTTGTGTATCGTGTGCACATACTTGTCGTTACTGTACGCACCCGCGGTCACGTTACATTCTATGCGAATGATGTTTACGCTAATAATATTTATCGGTACGTCCGATTCGTGCCATTGTTGCGGCTCTAGTACGCGATTCGCTGAAAATCCTAGCAGCGATCCAATGTTGTTCGGTTTGGTGAAATTTACCCGATAAGTACACTTGATCTCGCTCTTCATCGTATTGTTGTTAGCTCGAATAACCAGTGGGTACTCTTCATCTTCGCCGACATGTTTCTTTCTCGCAACATCGTTGGACCGTAAAATGGCACGTTTCAGATACGTATCTATATCACGCAGTTCGTATGATCCTTCGGGAATGGCAATCTCCTTGTCATCAAAGTAGAATTTATTGTTCGAAGAATTTACATTTGGTATCGTATAATAGGTTTCAAAATCTGTCAAACCGAGCTCGTAATTGCCATCGCTCAAATCCACAGCAGGAAAGTAGCTTACCGCGAGGATGCTACTCTTGCCTGTGAGCGTAAATGTCAGTGACATGTTTGAAATAATACTGAGTTCAAACACCGCAACGCCAGTCTTTAAATTGATCGTCAACCGTCTGTAGAAAGTGAAAACACAGTTGTCCACAATTGCTCTGATCGTATCGCTGATAAGGCGTGCGATTGTACTCAATTTGCGTCACATTCTTTAGATACTGCACCAATTCCCTAGGCGGTCGAAGATTGCCAAAACTGT
Source organism: Leptothorax acervorum (assembly GCA_035220615.1). Lineage (NCBI taxonomy): Eukaryota > Metazoa > Arthropoda > Insecta > Hymenoptera > Formicidae > Leptothorax > Leptothorax acervorum. Next base: position 95,551 of record JASTWQ010000609.1, read on the forward strand.
CGAAATATATGGCTCGATGTCCTCTCTTCGCGTATGCCACCCAGTGAGTACTCAGCCCCTCAGCATTATCCAAGTTTACGATACCACTTTCGTTTTGACCAACTCCTCCCGTTGGTAAAGTAGTACGCATGAAAATACCCCCAAAATATTGAATGCGCATACGCTTCGCTAGTTGTAGTTGTACGTTTGTAGTTACACCCTTCGGGATTTTTAGCGTCTCCTTGACGTTTTTTTTTTTCTCGAGACTCCCCGCCCACGTTTATACGGAGCGAGATAAAGTCCATGACCTTCCATGGCGCGATTATGACGTTTCAATTCTTCCAGCTGACGCCGCGCGGCTTTGTTATCGTTCACAGCCTTTGCGACTCCTGCCGCTCCGCCGACCAATGAACCGAGAACTCCCAACAACGGTAGGATCGGTAGGATACCACCGCGTTTTGCAACCGGAAGTATTCGCTTGTTCTTCTTCTTCTTTTTTGTTTTCAAACCCATTCCGAGTTTTGTCTTGGTTTTCATGGCCGCCCAGACAGCTGTGGCGGAAGCTCTCTCTCCGAGAGTTGAATCTTTCGCTGTAATGCGTTTTCGCGCTTTCGCAGCGAGTATATTGTCAGCCACGTGTCGTTTTGCGAGATCGTTGCTATGCGAATAGGCTATATCGTGCTCGCGACACGCTGCGTCCAATGGATTAATACCTTTATCACCTCTCGCCAATCGTGTTTCTAAATGAGTGCCAGGACCACGAAACTGATAGCCGGGGATATGTAATTCGATCGGAAGTGCGTTTATCGCGCGATTTAATAAGCCGCGGCCTTTTACTATCGCTGACATTCGCCGCAGTTCTTTATCAACGGCGGCGGACCGTCGATATGCGTTTGATGATGCGGTAAATTATAATGTTTCAAACACCGACGATATTGCTGAATCTCCGAATCTGCCTTGATATGTTCGGGAAATTTATCCCACAAATAATCTATGTAATTGTAAAACTGTCGTAATAGAATGACCTTTGGAATATATTTCAACTGTTCGGTCGTTAAATTGTAAATATCGCTGTTATCTGACAGTAGCAAAAACATTTTGAGTACTGAGCGTCTCAGCTCTACGCTCCTGTATAAATAGGCCGGTTTTCACGATACCGTTTTACATTTGTTGTGGAGGGCAGATAACATGCGGTTCGTGCGACAATCGCGGGTGATCAAAGTGACAAACTTTGATGATAAGGTACAGTTAATGAAAGAGGTACGTAAACATGGAGACATGCTACCAATTTCTATACGCGGTATCATCTGTGGTCCATCGAATTGTGGTAAGACAAACGAGTTGATAAGCTTGCTGGAAAGTCCGCACGGTGTACGCTTCGAGAACGTGTACGTGTACTCGAAATCTTTGCAACAACCAAAATATCGATACTTGGAGAATATATTAACGCCGATAGAAGAGATTGGCTACTTTACTTTTTCGAATAACAGTGACGTCATTCCACCGAGCGAGGCGCTTCCGAATTCTATTTTTATCTTTGATGACGTGGCGTGCGACAAGCAAGACACGATAAGAGAATACTTTTCAATGGGTCGGCACGCAGCCGTCGACTCCTTCTATCTTTGTCAGACGTACGCAAAGATACCGAAGCATCTTATACGCGACAACGCAAATTTATTGATTTTGTTTAAACAAGATGGTACCAATCTAAAACACGTATACAACGATCACGTAAACACCGTCTTTCCAAAATTTCAGCAAATTGTGTCATACTTGTTGGCAGCAAAAGTATGGATTCGTGGTGATAGACAAAGACAGCGCGCTTTCAAATGGTCGATATAGAAAAGGATTTAACGACTTTGCAATACCGTAACGCGTTTAGTTATTATCAACGCGTTGGCTGGACAACGTTGTCGCAATATGGACGCCAGCAGCATGGAGACTAGAGATCGCGAGAGGATAGCCAAGCAGATTGTAAAAACGAGCGATTCGATTCGCAAAAAGTATCGCGCATTAAAAACCGGTAAAATGGAGGAAGATATCGCGTTGGAGAGACACTTTAAACCCATCATCGAGCCTTTAAAGCAGATTGTCGAAAACACCGTTGGCGAAGAACCTGAAATGTTAGAGTCGTTTGACAGCTCCAAGCGAAAACGATCAAATGCCTCGTTTGATGACGTTGTAATGGCTTCAACTCCGGTTACGTCAAAGTTGAGACGATCGAAAACAATGCCATCTACTCTGAACGAAACAGCCAAAATTTTACAATCGCGTAAATTAAAAGCTCCACAGGATGTACCGGCGATAACCTCTACACCGTCCACGACAGTGAAAACAGTACAACCTACAACGCTTGATTCACTCGTAAACGGTGCTGTTTTCGAAACCACGGACGACTCGCTCGTGACATCCGTTCGAAATAAGTTACAAACGCAGGAGGGTCGAGAAGCGTTGTTAGATCAATTGGGCCCATTAAGCCTAAAGTATCTCGTGCCTGTCCTGAGTGGCAAACAGGAGGGTACGGACAACGTTTACGGTGTTAAATTCGACGATGATGGAATGAAGTTTGGTAGTAAACGTTTTGACGTGAACAGCGCTGATAACATTTTTATCAAGGGTGTACGATATGTCGGCACACCCGGTCTTTACGAGTTAATCTTCAAGAAAGTCCCCGATGACATCTACACGGCGGACGACATGCAAACGTATAAGAGCATGCTGTTGATGACAAGCGCGCATAAACGTAATAATGATCCGAACGGTCAATTAAGTGGCAATGGGGGATACAAATACACACAAATAATCAAACCGCTGATATCAGGCCAAAAAACTGGAAGAGGTATACCGCGTGCTGTGACATTAAACGACAACAAAATTGATTATGTTTATTGGGACGACCCCAATGAGCTCGTAGACCGTCTCCAATTGCTCCAAGCTTCGCGCCAAGCGGGCCACAACGGTCACAACAACGAGATTCTATCGATTATCGAGGAACTTTGCGAGGCTGGGCTTATTATAAATTAAACCACGCGTCAGCGAACCATTCAATCAACATTGAAATGCCAATCAACAAGTTTGGCATATCGCTCGGAAGAGGCGGAGCGGAACCGTACTATCAATGGAGCGGATTACTCATAAATTACGTGCGCGATAACGCTCTTTGCGTGGTCGCCACCGACTTCGATGCAAAGTCGCGCAAGATTCGACGTGTAGCGCTACCTGTAGATGATGGCGATGCTGCCAACAAACAATACGTGCAACAGAGCATACAAATTTTGAAGAATCGACAGGATGAAATCGAGAGAAAGATGGTCGCGTTCCAAAATAACGTGCAGATTGCCCTAAACGAGCTCCAAAAGACGATTCAGCAAATCATCGCGAATAGATAAGACAGAACGTACACTTGATTTTGGCGTCATTTACTTGTCATCATGGCTAGTAAGAAGAAAACAGCTGAGAAGCGGCAGTTGGTGGAGGAACTACACGCTCCGGCGAGAAGAAATTTTCCACGAAGACGCGTCATAGTGCGCGGATACGATGACCTGTGGCAGGCGGATGTGGTCGAGATGCGTCCTTACACGCGATTCAACAGAGGCTACCACTACATACTCACCGTTATCGACGTGCTGAGCAAGCATGCATGGGCCGTACCGCTCAAGGCCAAGAGCGGAAATGAGGTTACTACGGCGATTGCAAAAATAATTCGAGACGGCGCAAGATGTCCGAAAAATCTGCACACTGACAGGGGGAAGGAATTTTACAACGCAAACGTGCAGAAACTCTTGAAGAAACACAATATCAATCACTATTCGACGTATTCCGTAATGAAGGCATCGGTTGTCGAGCGATTTAATCGCACGATAAAGAACGACATGTGGAAAATGTTTACGCACAATGGAAATTACAGATGGATCGACTCATTGTCGCGCCTCGTGTCAGATTACAACGCGCGAAAGCATCGAACTATTGGCATGCGACCCATCGATGTTACCCCCGCGATCGCCGACAAGCTCCTAACAACGGTGTACAGCCACGTAAAGATCGCTGCTTCCGCGCGATTTAAAGTGGGTGACTCGGTACGCGTGAGTAAATTCAAGACAATCTTCGAGAAAGGGTACACGCCAAATTGGACCACAGAGGTGTTTAAAATTATCAAAGTGCAGAAAACTAATCCCGTGACGTATCTAGTGGAAGATTCTTGCAAAAAACCCGTCGCCGGAGGATTCTACGAATACGAGTTGCATCGCGTCGCTAATCCCGACGTGTATCTCGTTGAAAAAGTGTTGCGTAAAAGGGGGGATGAAGTCTATGTAAAGTGGCTGGGATTCGATAATTCACACAATTCTTGGATAAGCAAAAATAATGTATTGTAAAATTGTAAACTTGTATATATTTATTACAATATGAATATTAATAAGTCATTTTATTTACAAAATATACGTGTTCTTATTTACAAAATACATATTTACAGCGGTATTTTATAATGTCCCCATGGTAGCGTAGAATAGTCGGTAGAATCAGGCACAATGTATCGCTTATCATCGTATGGACTTAGAGCGACTTTCGTTTCGGATATGGTGTACACCTTGTGCAATTTTGATCTAATGCAAGATTGTGATCGCGTCATTTCAATCTCATCATTCAAACACTGCATGTAATCGTCAAACGTTATTGTTCTCGCGGCAACGTTACTCTTGACATCTTTAACCTTTTTCGTATCTTTCTTACCGTCGACTCGCAAGGCGTACATCTTTGCTCTAAGTCCGACAAATTCAGTCATTATCGTACCATTGTTTTCATCCTTCATTAGACCCGGTACCTTTTTATTCACAAGCGGTATACCGTATGGATTGTCCGCGGCATAATCGCTTGTATCGAATTTGTGAAGGTCGCGTTTTATATTCTCATAAACATTCTCGCATTCGATGTGATATATTAAACTGTCTGTGTCGGTGTACATTACCCAACATTATCACTATACAATGGTGACATGTATTCATGATGAAACTCATATAAACATGTCTTGGAAATGTCGAGTATGCACATTCCGACATAAATTGGCTTGTAAAATTTAACCTCTAATTTGCGCATTTCTATTGCAACCAAATTTTCCGAAAAAATACTTCTGCTATGAAAATTTGGTTTTGCAATCATTGCCTCTGCGCCGTATCTTCCATCCCATTTTGTCAGGAGTTTAACATCTACGCGATTACGCACATTTTCCATCGTTTTACCAAATACAGCATTATTCATTAATTTGTATAAATTTTTCTCAAAATCGTTTTTGGCCAGTGTTCTAAATTTCGTATTGAGTTCTATATAATCGCGAAGCCATGGAGATTGCGCGAATTGTAATATGCGGTGAATCTTTGCTATATGGAGCCCGTGACGCGTACACTGTTGCAAGTTACGATAGTGTATCACGTAACGCTTCTTATCGTGCAAGGTTGCGAGGAGCTTGTCCTGCCGCTTACCGGGCGGCTTGTTACGTGTCGGGCAAAACGGTATGTCAGTGTGCGCATCATGCAAATGTTGTGGGTACTCGAGGTCGACTTCAAGGATATAGCCTATAGGTGAATCAAGCGAGATCGATGATAGATCAAAACTAGACACGTCGTCGACCCATTGAAAATCTGCATAGGGCAAAGGTTGACACATTGCCCAGCCGTACAAGTTGTTTACATCAAAATACATCAAGTACGACGATGGTTTCGATGGATCGTACGACTGCATGTACTTGTTGTTGGCCCGCGCGTATCTCTTTGAACACTGACTCATTGTCAGACCACCACGTATACCGCGTTCAATAAACATAACCATATCAATGTCTGTAAGTAATTCGAATGTAATTTTTGTATGTTTTAACATGGCGTCCCACGTATACCCGGGAAGAGTATAGTAATACGCGGGTCGAGCCCATAACTCTCAATGCACTTATCACGGAAATTTTCAAATATATCAGCCAACAGCAAGACATCAGTTTTGAGGTAAAGATCGCTATATTCGCCTAGCGTTCGAATGGAGAACCGCTGCCAGACGTTGACCGCGTGCGCGTATTCTCGCTCGGATACAGTGTCACCGGTCAAGGAACTGTAAAACGATTCGCGCCGTGGTAAACACGAGTCCTCTAATTTTTCGATGCGGTCAATGTATTCGTATGGAAATATACCCTTTCGTGTCAATAATTCGAAATGTTCGGTGGATAAATTTGAAATTCTAATTTTAAAATTTTGAGCTATCTTTATTAAGAAAGATGCCAATTTGTCGAGACTGGTCGTAAGAAATTTATACAAATCGATAAAACGTAATTAATATGATTTCTCGATTCAGATTTGTCTTCCGCAAGTTGAACATTTTTGGTAAACGAAATATATTTTCTTTTGTTATCGGAAGTAACTCGATTCCCCCTTCGAACGCTGTGGCAATTTCCTCGATAATGAAATGTGAGTCATAACCAGATAAATTATAAAATACAATGAGAATGCAAAAAGATTCTTTGTAATTTAGATTGCAATTTGAATGCGCTGGACCTCGATACCGCCCCAGTCAGATGCAATGATCGCGTACTGGGGTGTCGTCTTGCGCGAATGGTTTCTCACATATATGACAATGCGATGCGTTATGAAACTTTACACATTCTTCGCGCGTTAAATTTACCATGGGGGACGTTG